>CBVK0101615666.1:0-11368 GCA_900067695.1 Picea abies
TTTGTTTTACTTAGCTACACTTTAATAGTTATTTTTAGTTAATAGTATGTTATAAGTAGGAGAGTCGACATGTTAGCAAAGGGTCGATGGTTGTTGCAAAGACCCTCAATTTTGGATTTTGAAAAGAACTATTTCGGAGTTGCCTTAATTGAGAAGTCTTGTTTAGGACCACAGACAAGTTTGTGTTTTTTCATCAAAAGTGTGTATGATTGGCTGTGGAGACGAATTATTTTTTATTTCATCTCATGAATGGATGTTGTAACAAGTAAGAGCTTCTAAATCTGTTGATAATTTATCTGATTCAATGTTTTACAGTTCTTGTCTTTAATGATGAAAATTAAATCGTTGTGTTATTATGTGTACGATGATTAGAGTTAAGAGAATTATTTTTCTTGCCCTTGTTTATTTCATATGTGTTTTCTTTTGATAATCGCACCTCAGCCAATAATGGGAACACCAGCATGTGAATGTATTATTACTAGGCTTGTGGTAGAGAATTGTTGTCTGCATGCTATAGTGAAAGGTTATCCCAAGCTCATCCTTCTCCAGTAGTTAAGATTTTCTCAAGCTCAGCCTTCCCTAGTAGTTAATATTTTCCTCATCCTTCACAAGAAAATGTAAAGCACATCAATTAATTAGCTAGATCACAAGATATGGAGAACCATTCCACCATTAAACACTGCAAAGTCTAATTGGGCCTCGATGGCGGGTTTGGTTCCTATTGTTGAGTTAAATGGATTTAGGACCCCTCAACATAATTGGCGCTAGAAGGAGGGCCGAAGAATGAATGGCTGAAAATATTTTTGACATAGTATTTCACACAGCCTGTAGATTCAAAATAGCCCATATGCATGGCTAGTCATTCCCAAGACAACCCACACACACTGAGTACTCCTGAAATGAGTAACTCACCCTAGCATGAGGAAGCAAGACAACCCACACACACTGAGTACTCCTGAAATGAGTAACTCACCCTAGCATGAGGAAGAGCATTTGTTCCCTGATATACCTTACACTCTTCCTCACGAGGAATTAAACCAATTTAGAAGAATCAAAAGAGCTTACACCCAACAGATCGGTGCACTTCCCTTAGCTCTGTTACTTCCTCGAAGAAAACAAATAACCAGACCACTAGTCAAGTCCCTCGACTAGGTTTTTGTGCAAAAAATAGAAGACCTGATATATTTCTCTCTCAATGAAATCAAACATCCTCTTAACCTAATACCCGAAACACTGGTCGAAAACTACTCCGAGTCTGATGACTTTTCTGAAGATGAAGGGTTTAACTTAGAATGATCTGAAGACATGGAATATAACAACGACCATGATGAAGAAATGGGAAAACCACCTCAGAATAATCAACCTTGGTTGGCCAAGGATGCTTTGGCCATCCCTGGATGAGTACACAACCTTCCCCAACATCTAGAGAAGATACTCCCTAAATTCGACCCTGAAACCTCAGGATTTCTTGAAGACCATATCAAAAAATTCATACTAGTTATCAAGATGATGAATGTCCAACATGAAGATGCGGTTTTCATGATATTACCCTACACTTTTGAGAATTAAGCCTCCACGTGGTATTTTAACTTACCTCTAGGATCCATAACTAGTTGGACCAAGTTTCAAAAGGATTTTCTAGAAAAATTTGTAGAAGAAACCACTATAGGGGATTTGATGGCTGAGTTGTTTTCTGCCACCATGATTTCAAAGGAAAGGGTTAAAGAATTCAATCAAATATTTACCACCATATTAAACAAATTCCATCCCAAAGCTAAACCTACTTAGGAGTTGCAAATCGAAGTATATGCTAATGCTCTCCTAGATTCTATTTCCATGTTTGTGAAAAGGGATGCCAAAACAATAGAGTTCCAATTGAATGGATGTAAATAAGGCGAGGTCTCACTAGTTAAAAAATAAGTTCAACCTCCTCCTAGGAGAGGACTACTGTTGACTAGACCCCCAGGGAAACAAACAAAACAAGGTCCCAAAAAGGGAAGTGGGGATATAGGGGACCTAAAACACATGGTCAAGAAGTTGTCAAACAAAATCATAGACATGAAGAGAAGCACAGGGGAAGGAAATCAAGGCCATAGGCCCTATAATCCTTTCTTTAAAAGGAATCTGCCTTTCAAAGCAATTGAACCTCCCCCAGCCAACTTAAACATCGATCTGGGAAATGTAGCATCCGACTCTTTCTGTACCTATCATCAAGTGAATCATTCTGTTAAACATCGATCTGGGAAATGTAGCATCCGACTCTTTCTGTACCTATCATCAAGTGAATCATTCTGAAAGAGACTACCCTCAATGGGTGCATGCTATGAATTTGATGGCCAGTCGGTTTCTAGATGAAGTATCCCTGACCGAACATTAAAGCGACTCAGCTATGAATGTTTTCGATCAAGAAGAGATTGATCCACTAGAAGAAACAACCATGTTAATATGGGACCCTGATCTACCAATTCCTTCTGATGACCTATTTGAAGTTCAAGAACCACCCGCAGAAGTCTTGGCTGTGAAAACATGAAGTGGGGGTCAACTAATCTCAAACGACCTTACTACGACCCAAACTTCGGGAGGAAAACTAGCTTCCGATCACCCGAAAGCACCTTTTTCTCCCTGAAGAAACCTTATAAACATCCATACACGAGAATCATCCAAGATAGACTACAACATAGTAGAAGACTTGAAGAAGTTGAAAGAAAATATATTGGTCATGGACATGTGTAGAATTCCTCATCAAAAGGACTTTCTGTTACAAACATTGAAATCAGTAGAAAACCCCATGACAAGCACCAACAAAGGAGGAAATATAACTCCCATAGATATAAGAAATAAACCAACTCTGAACGCCTTCTCTGAAGATAAGAAGGGAAAACCTTTTTTCCCACCGTTCCTTTTGACATTTGAAGTTTTCAACAAAAACCTCCATAATTGTTTGGTTGACTCAGGAGCATCCTCCAATGTCATGCCATTGTCTATTTGCAAAAAATTAAACATAGTCTCTCTCAAAATTGATAAACATGTTATACAATTAGACAGAACCCAACTGAAGGTTATGGGAGAGCTCAAATATGTAATGATTAGAATAGAGACACACCCTAAATTTTTGCAAGTAATTGACATCATTGTAGTAAATATCTCGGAAGCGTATAGATTGTTATTAAGTCGTGATTGGTCTGAGAATTTAAACGGATACTTTAGTACAGACTGGGCTCACCTTTGGTTTCCATTAAAGGGACACACAAATATGATCAGGACTGGGCTCACCTTTGGTTTCCATTAAAGGGACACACAAATATGATCAGGACCGATAGGGAAAGATATCTAAAACATACTGTCACTGACTTAGAAACCTTCAATGAACCCTCATCAACAGATTTCCCCATGCTAGAAAATTATTCCTGTGACTCTGATTTCCGGAATCCCCCCTCGTCTCACTTGATGTCCCTCTTTCTTAAAACTCCGAAATGATTTTTCAAGAGAAACTGCCGATGACGGTGGAGGAAAATCTCTTCTATCAAGAACCTACATTAGAAATAATAGAACAAATAGGAAGAAAGGAGGAAATTCATGATAAAGAGGAAGCCGATAGGTTTTTCCCACAATTTTGGACCTTATACTTTGATGGATCTAAATTGCAAGAAGGTTCAGGGGCAGGGTGCATCCTCATTAATAAAAAAGGTAAACAACATTTCCTATCCTGTAAGCTAGAGTTCAAATGCACAAACAATACCGCAGAGTATGAATCTCTAGTACAAGGGATAAAGAAATCCATAGACTTAAACGTCAAGGAATTGAAGGTTTTCAGAGATTCTAAGATCATCGTTAGACAAGTAAGGAACACTATACATTGAAAATCTCCACACTTGAAGAATTACCAACAAGATGTGCATAGGTTAATAGAGCATTTTGAAGCCTTCAACATTACAACGATCCCTAGAACAAAAAACATTCTTACTGATTCTCTAGCCACTGCGGTCTCAAGGATATCACCTCTAGAAGACTATGAAGCCTCCTAGTTCACTGTGGAGCTAATCTACAAACCATCGGTGCCCAACAATATTTTTAATTGGAAAGTATTTGAACGAGATGAACAAATCATAAACTTTTTGACCAATCAGGATAACTTTAAATACTTGGCTATTGACAATGAAATATTCGAGGAACAATCTACAAAAACCAATCCTCAGGCGGATCAACCGACTGACAAATCAAGGTCTCACACGATACCGAAGGGAATAGCCAATTTAGAAAACCATTTTGACCTAAGGGAAATATTTAAAGGGTCAAAGAATGAAAAGACCAAGATATCTTGTCCCATGCATGAAACTATAAATCTAGGAACCTCGAAAAACCCCAAAAACGTAAATCTCGACAAGATAGTATCTAAAGAGGAAAGGAAGGCTTATCTCAAACTTTTTAGACAATATCAAGATGTTTTTGCATTGTCCTACCGAGATCTGAAAACTTATGATACTCGTATTATTCAACACACTATCTCGTTAAAACATGAAGTAAAACCATTCCAACAGAAGCTTTGGAAATACCACCCATCCCTGGAGCTTCTCATGTGTTAGGAGTTAAAGAAACTACTAGATGCCAAGATTATTTTCCAATTTAGACACTTGGCATGGGTAGAAAATTTGGTTCCTGTGAGGAAAAAGTCTGGGGAGATCCGCCTATGTGTAGATTTCAGAAACCTCAACAGAGCTTCAGAAAAGGAAAACTACCCAGTCAAACCAAAGGAAACTCTTGCAAACCTTGTCTAGCATTGATATTTTCTCGCTGTTGGACGGTTTCTCAGGTTACAACCAGGTTCTAGTTTCAGAGGAAGACCGCTTGAAAACTATATTCCGAACCAAGTGGGGAACCTTCTCTTATAAACGCATGCCATTTGGGTTGATCAATGCCGGAGCAACCTTCTAAAGGGCCATGGACATAGCATTTCGGGGACTAATCAACAAATGTGTACTAGTCTATTTGGATGACGTGATTGTGTATTCAAAGAACAAAGAAGATCACATCCAACATTTAACCTAGATTTTTGAAAGGTGTAGGATGTATGGTATATCCTTAAACCCTAAGAAAACTGTCTTTGGTGTCGAGGAAGGAAAATAGCTAGGTCATGTTATATCTCAAGCAGAGATTCACATAGACCCAAAAAGGATTAAAGCTATATCCTAGCTTCCATTACCTCATAAGAAAAAGGCTATGCAATTGTTCTTTGGGAAAATCAATTTTGTAAGAAAATTCAGACCCGATTTCACTGATACTATCAAACCCCTACAGAAAATTATTCGTAAATATGTTGAATTTAAGTGGGATGATGAACGGAAAAGGGATTTCAACAAAATTAAGAATGCAATATCTCAATCCCCAGTTTTGCGAAGTCTCGATTTCAATAGATATTTATTTCTCTATACTTTCTCTTTTGACCAATCGTTAGCTGTAGTATTAACTCAGAAGGATGATGACAACAATGAGGCCTTGATATCATTCATGAGAACTAATATCCAAGGGGCCGAACTAAATTACCTTGCTATAGACAAGCAGGCTTATGCGATATACAAGGAAATGAAACACTTTAGATCTTACATCCTTAAGAATCATACCAAATTCATAGTGCCTCACCTGACGGTTTGATCCCTATTCACTCAACAAGAGATGGGGGAAAGAAGAGGAAATTGGATGGCAGTAGTCCAAGAATTCGATCTAGATATAAAACCTGCTAAACTAGTTAAGGGACAAGAGTTATGCAAACTGGCAGCTAAAGCACAGGACCAAGTAAATGACGACCCCATATGGGAGAATGAATTGGAATTATGGTGTGGAGAAGCTTCATACATCTCCCTAGGGGAAGATTCTTGTTACGGGAAACTGATTTATCTCCTACATCATGGGACTTTCCCAGAAAACCTAAACCCTAGGGAAAGGAGAGCTCTCAGGTTAAAATCCGCACAATATTGCCTCATAAATTCGGTTCTCTTTCGTGTTAATTATGATGGGGTACTTTTAAGATGTATTGAATGTGACGACACAGACAAAGTTCTGAAAGAGATCCATGATGGTCCTGCCAGTGGACATTTCGCAAGAAACACCACGGCTCATAAAATACTGAGAGCTAGCTATTATTGGCCTACTCTGCTCAGAGACGCTCACACATACACTAGAAACTGTAAGACTTGTCAAATAAGCGCGGGGAGGGAAAAGAGAGTAGCTATCCCACTCCAACCGGTGGTTTTTTCTAGGCCATTTGAGCAATGGGGGTTAGATATCATAGGAGAAATCACACCAAGTTATTAAAAACAACATAGGTACATACTGACTTTCACAGATTATTTCACGAAAATGGGCAGAGGCCATCCCTTTGACTCATGTAAAAGAGAAGGTGGTGATCCAATTCGTAGAACAAAACTTGATCACAAGGCTTGGTGTGTCTTCCGTCCTTATTTTTGATAATGCAACTTAATTTTATTCCACCTTATTAACAGATTTTTCTCTAGACAAAGGAATCATAATCATATACTCTGCAAACTACTATCCACAGGGGAACGGTGTGGCAGAATCAACGAATAATAACCTAGTGAGGATATTGAAGAAAACAATTGCAGACAACTAGAGGAATTGGCATAGTTCACTTCATAATGATTTATGGGCCGATAGAGTTACACCCAAGGAGGCTATAGGGAATTCCCCATACTTTCTGGTGTGCGGATAGGAAGCCATTCTCCCGAACGGGCTATATCTTCCATCTCTTCAACTTGCTCAAAATTCGAGAGGACAAACCTCATCGGTCACACAAAAAAGAATTGATACCATCCTCATGCTGGAAGAGGAAAGGGAGAAAGATAAATCAAAGTTCATATCTCACCATCAGATAGTTAGAAGGTGGTTTGATAAGCATAAGGATAAAGAGAAGAATTTTGAAGTAGGAGACTTAGTCCTAAAGTGGGACAAAGCAAATGAGCCTAAAGGAAAACATTCTAAGTTTCAGAATCTATGGCTCAGACCTTTCCAGGTGGCCGAGAAGATTGGGTTAGGCATGTATCAACTGCAGAATTTGAGGGGGTAACCTGACGCCCTCCCGGTGAATGGCCAAGCCCTAAAACAATATTTCCATTAAAAAAAAAAAGACTTTATGTGTTTATGTTTTCACGGTGTTTATTTTAGATACGTCGAGTATGAAATGCATTTTTTGTTTTTATCTTTTTTTGTTGTACTTATGCACTTTTGAAGATAGTGCTTAGCAAGACAATGGTTGACCTCAAATCATGTGATATGACGAATTATGTTCCTAACTCATTGCTCACATAAAACATAAGAAACGTTTGGGAACCTACGGTTGTTTCAAGGGGTTCTCTATCTAACCTGCACATATGAACAACTTTGGAGAAATGCAGAAGTGTTTGCCTGGTGGTCTGGTGAAACCTTAAGGGAAATATGGTGAGCTAGAAAGGACTACATGTACCTCAGAGACAGAGCTAGCAAGTTTCACCTTAACCATTTTATTTTTGCAAACAATATACGTCCTCCTCTCCCACTCGCTCAGGGCATTCTGGCGACATAAAAATCAACTATATCAAATGAGCGCATAGTAGGAGAGGGTATGCAAATAACTCCGTCGGGGCTATGGATGCTCGTTGGTAGGGGAGAAAGGTTTGTGACGTCATGGTGACTCCGTCGGGGATATGGACGCTCGCTGGCAGTGGAGCAACACCGTAGCAAGTGAAGAAGGGTAACTAAAGTCTTAGTGCTAGTGAGCAACACCGTAGCAAGTGAAGAAGGGTAACTAAAGTCTTAGTGCTAGTGAGTGATTTACTATACTCTTGTCAAAGGGGGCATGAGTCAGGGTTATAGGAAATGAAGGTTGAATAAAGGTTGAAAATCCCACAGGCAAGCCCATATTTATCAACCGGGGAAATTTCAAATGCAAGGGTAAAAGAGGCTATGATAAAAACTAGTTAAGTTCTTAACCAACTTTTACATAACCCAATCCTGAGGAAGGAACACAGATTTTTCTTTCACCCAGTAAGTCGCCATTTGTTGAGCACTCAACACACCCAAAAAAATCCTATGCCAATTTCTACTTTTTGGGTACCACTTGATCTTTGCACTGTCTGATTCGACTTCATTTTTGTGAAAATGTTTTTCCTTTTGCTTATTATCATGACTCACATTATCTTTTCAGGACTGTTTTGAACCTATGAAACCCCATGACTTAAAAAATCCCTAACACCTGAAAAAAGAATCAAAAGCCAAAACACTTCACCCGACACACTCAGATTCAACATCGAAAGGAATTCAAAATTTAAAAGGGCCACTTGGGAAACCTTAGTCAACCAGCGTCGATCTCCTTCAACATCGAAAAAAGGAAGTTTTTGTTTGAACCAAAGTTTGGCGTAAGGATATCTCCAATAACCGAATCCTCTTCGACATCGGTAAAAGATGAGGGGAACAATCATTAGCAAAGAAAGAAAAGAAATCGTCGATAGCCTATACCCGACGCACTCATCGGAATTGGGGAAGACCTAAAAGGATCGCAACGAACATTCTGACCATGCTAAATAATTCTTCTGATTACCGATCCCCAATGCATTTTGGCATCGAGACTTTTTCAAGGAAGCTAATCTGTAGAAAAACACATGATAGGTTTGTCGACGATCGCCGACCCTGTATACCTTTTTGGCATCAGCAAGCCAGGGTTTTTTTTAGAATGCACAATGTAAGGTAAGTCCTGAATCTGATTAATACATGTGAATTAGGTCACTTTTCTTCAACGCCATGTGTCTTTGCCAGATTGGAGAACCGTTCGGTCTAGTTTTACCCCAAGTCATTCTTGGTTCCCTAGGTCCAAGTCACACCTCCGAGTCAACTTTTCCATGACAACATTGTATGATGAGATTGATCGACGTCAGAGATTTTGCAAGGGACATCAATGAAAATGTTCATAGCGTATCCCTGATCCACCCATTGAGAAAGCGACATGATGAGACATTTTAGCATTGGATACGTTTAGATTTTGAGCATTTAAGGGTCTAATTAATACCAAATCCCGCATTAGTTTCTACCTCGTGCACCAATCAACATGACCGTTTGAAATTACCAATACACCACATCACCCCTATGCCTCTGCCGTCAACCCACGATGAATTTAAGTTACAGATATTTGACGATATATTTGTTTAAATTGCACTCATCACCTGAATTGAATGGCTGATGCGACACAATAAGTTCTTCACTGGTTTAAATTCTCTTGAGCCATTGTAAGAAAAATCATTCTACGCGCCAAGAAACTCTGAGCATCTGGAGAAGCGAGTCAAGTAATTCTAAAGTAGCAGAGATCCAATGAGTATCAAATAGCCAGGTTTAGCAAGATTTATAGGTATGTACCCAGGTCTATGGATTTTACATGTTTACACTTCATATATTTTTATCCAGTTTTATTCTGTACACAGTCTCTAAAGGTTTATTTTGTTTGCAGGAACAATTCCTCCAAGAAATCGAACCACTATACGATCGTCGAGGGCACCGAAGCTGAAATAACCAGAGTTAGGTGAAGGCTCCTCTCCAGGGGTCGCAAAACAATTGGAATACACTCCAAGAATGGAACTTGTCATCAAAAAAATGATGAAGAAGGTTTTTATTCATCCTCTGGCCTTTGGAGATACAGAGGAGAGCATAGGGTCCAAGGTGACACTCCCACATTGGGGAGAGATCTTTAAAAATATCAGTCAAGAAGAATATCTGGAATATATCCCACACAGTGGCCCAGATGTGAGGGTGCTTGAGAATGAGGTGTCTCTAAATATCTGATGGGAATACCTACAAATGGTAGCAAGCATAACCATCTTTACCTGTATATAACTTATGAAGTGGCTCATCGACCACACAGACACACAAAAGTGTTTAATCAATGATGACAATGGTGGGTGTGTCAGGGAGTTCCTTCTGATAGAGGTACAGGAATACGACAAACTCCGAGACCCCAAGGAGTGGCTAAATATAGATTTCATTGTTAATTTCTATGAGCATCATGACACCAGCTGGGTGATGGAGTCATGGTGGAGGGAAGATAAGAAATACACCAACCAGAGCACTAGCTGGTACCAGATGACCAACTTAATGGAGCCATACATCTACTTGATGGCCCTCATATGTCGATTATATGGAGAGAAGGAATGATCCATATTTTCAGAGGCATGGATGCCCTTATCTTACAAAGTGGCAATTTATGGGAGTGGCTTCCACTAGGGAGTGATCATTTATAAGAAACTAAGAATCTGCATACAACAAGCTCAGACACTGAAGGAAGGAGAGACACCAGCCTTCTACATGGCTTCATATTTACTTGATGTCATGTGTGCCAGGAACATTTTCTCCGACATGAACCTGATCTGGCACATCATAGAGATCCTAGTCCACGTATATTTCAACATCCTATGGGAGAATAGGTACAAGAAATCTTATAACCTCATCTGCGATGAATTCATCGCACATATTTTTATTTTTTTTTAAGAAAGAAAGCCTGAGACTATCGGCTGCGGCCAAAAAGATGATATCAAAGTTAGTCCACTGGTACTTTGACGAGCGCAACACCTACATCAGGGTGTTCAGGGCCACCAGAGCACCACATCTCCTACCAACGCATGTACCTAACCAGCTTGTAGTGGGAGAGATATGCTACCAGACCATCCTGCAAGGTTACAATGCCACCCTGGTCAAGGAAAAGAAGCAGGCATTCATACCTTATGGTTTCCATGTAGGTTTCTACATGGTGAAGGACACGGCTCAAGCCAAACAAGAAGGGCTAAGCCAACTAGAGTTCATATTCCAAACAGGCTAGTTTCGCAAGCACAATCCGAAGGGTCTAGTCTTGAAACATGCTTCACAAGTGTCGTCCTGCTGGCCATACACCCATGAAAAATTTGAAGATGAAGTCTTCATAGAAAATGCCCAAGACTAGGAAGAGGTGGTGGCAAGGATGGTCGACCCCAAAATGACCAGATTCAGGGCCATGATCCTAGATGAAAAAGCGACGACCATAGAGAAATTGACTCAAGAGACCCTCAGAGATAGGGAAGAAATGATAGTGGCAGAAGAAAAAGAGGTTCCCCTGGTAGCTTCGGTGCAGGATAGAGGTTTCTCTATGACGTAGAATGTGCGGGAAAGGGAGTTTCTCATGATAGAATAGGTGCAATGAATAATTGACCAGCTGCAAGACAACCTAGACCTCACAAGAATGACAGGGTCCCCTACCGACAACCCAGATGAAAGACAGACGAGCCCAAGCAGGGATAATTTTAAGGATTGAAATTTATTTTAAAATGTAGAAACCTTGACAAATCTTACTAATCCTTCATAT
>CBVK0101615681.1:0-10040 GCA_900067695.1 Picea abies
GCCTATTTGCAAAAAGAGAATAGACAGAGAGTGATAGAAGCAAAGGAGCACATAGAACAGTAAATAGAGCTCATAGAGACAATTCAAACTCAACAAACATTCGACACTCACCACCATGGCACCACCAAAGCAAACAGAAGCAAGCTAGACTCCAGACAACCCAGAGTTCGAACTAGGTCACAGGTACAATTAGAAGAAGGCAAACAACAACTGCTAGAGGTCGTTAATATCGACGAAATCCCATCACTAGATACAACACCAGTGAACCCCACACCTGTGGTGGAAGAGACCCAATAGCCAGCAGCGGAGGACATGAATATAGATATGCCAATGGAGACACAAGAACAATTGCCAGCAGCGGAGGACATGAATATAGATATGCCAATGGAGACACAAGAACAATAGAACCAGGATGCAGAAACCCTGAAGGAGGTGCAACCAGAGAACATTGAAGTAGCTCCAAGAGTCAATGGCACAATGACGAATTAGGAAGCAACAATCGAGCCGGATGAGTCTCAAACAACTGTGTTAGACCACCCACTGGAAGGAACAATAGAAGATGTCACGGATTGGCCAGAATGATATGCCAAAGTACAAATGATGGCCACTGGAACCTCCATCTAGCCACCACTGAAGAAAGACAAGCAGTAGGTACCAAGGTCACCTTGCAAGAGCCACCACTGAAGAAAGACAAGCAGTAGGTACCAAGGTCACCTTGCAAGCAACCCATCACAACCTTTTTGTTTCCGCGTATACTAGGGGGGGTACATGTGAAACCAGACTTGATGGGTCATATCGAGAAGCTCAAATACTCGGATCACAATGTGGCAGACACAGACAAGTTTCCAGAATTCGCGAAGAGGGTATACGTACAGACTATGGGAGTGAATGCGGTTGGGGAACCGATTGAACAACCACTCCAATAGGCAACAGGATTGGAGAAAAAAAGGATTTTAGGTCTATTGAATCTACCACACTTTGGCAGAGGACAGTACACAATCAGTTACATCAAACAACTGTTAGCAGTCACACATAGCAGAGACATTTGGTTGGATAAGCTCGTCTCCGTAGACGTAGAAATTATTGCACACATCACAGGGTTTCCAGCCAGGGGCATGGATCTCGCGCAATTCCTCGATGATAAGACAAAGGAGAAAGAAATTGTGGAGGAAATGAAGAAGAAATATGGTACTAACAGGGGGATGCGGGGAATAATAATCAAGAGGATCAACGATGTCACAACATAGATGTTCACAAAGCTCTTGGCCTACAAATTGCTATGAAAGTGTTGCGGGGAGGAAGTTTCAGCCGGGGTCGTCACAGTTGCAGCTCAGTGCGTCGAGGGCACATTAGTTAGCTGGGCACCGTATCTCGTGAATTTGTTCCTGGATGACTGCAACGATGCGCGGGACCTCAAAACAAAATTTCACTACTCATGGTTACTCCTATTGATAGCTATCGTAGGATGGAAGGAACTCAATTACACATTCTTCGTTACTAAACCCATGCCGAATTATGGAGCGAGGTATTTATCACTTGGCGTCGCACCAGATGCCAAGCACAAGAAAATGAATGCAGTTGTATTTGAAGGATACCTTTGCAACCTGCAGGAATCCATCTCCAATATGTGGAAAATAACACCATAGGTTGTCACACAATATTGAGATATCGCCAATTTCAGGGCCACACAAAATGTGATGTGGATACAGGCGAGAAAGGACCCCAATAAGAAGTGGCTACAAATGCGCTATTGTATCACAAAGGGAGAAATCGACATGGTGATCAAAGACTAGGAAGACGAGTGGAAGATTTCAGTCCTCATCCAAGACTTGCTGGAAAGGACAACAGAAGAGGAGGCAGGGCAGGGAGAAACATAGCCTCAAGAAGTCGAGGTGCCCAAGAAATGAAGGACGGGCCAAAAAAAAGAAAAGAAGACAAATGAAGGGACAACTAAGACAGGGACCCAAAAGGGGAAGAAGGATAACACGCAATAGGCCCAAGAACAACAGGAACAGGCTGAGGCCATGCAAGGGACCACACCAAGTCCCAATCCCCAAGAGCCAGGCTTGAATAAGCGACCAAACATTCAGACTGGAGGCACACACAAGAAAATGAAGGCGCAAAGGACACCTCCAAAATATATGATCACAGAGGACAATGGAGAAATGATAGCGTGAATGGTCTAGGATTGTATAGCTGAGGATTTTGACAATGTTGCACACCACAGGGACACGATTCATGAGGAGCTGGCAGACATGCAACAACTCCTCAAACAAATTGGGGAAGCACAGACAACAGGCAACATCGGAACAAGGCCATCAACATTACAGACATAGGAAATACTCGAAGAAGGAGAGCAAGATAAAGTCCATACAATACCGTATCCAAACACGTCATTCCACATTACACCTAGTATGTTGCGCATGGACGATATCGTGGGGCAGACACCCCTGAAGGACTTAGCCCAAATCCAATGGACGATATCGTGGGGCAGACACCCCTGAAGGACTTAGCCCAAATCCAAATGGTATTTTTGTAGATACCATCCAAAGCTCTACACAGGTTGCAGGTCAGGGTCACCCAAGAGGTACAGTCACGGGCACGCACAGACTTAGCCCAATTATAGCAAGCAACGGAGAAGTGAGACGTGTTGGAAATAATATACGAGCATACTAAGTTCAAGACTCAAGAGGAAAGGGAGCACATGAATAGATTGGAGCAGAAAGTGGCAGGAACTTATGAAAAAAATCCAAACATCGCGCAAAAGGATGAACTCATAGCAACGGAAAAGATTGATCAGATTGCACAAGCAATCGGTCAATACCAGAAGGAGGTAGAGAATATTCTAGAATAGCTCACACCCACTACTCCACCAACAATGAAGGAACAAAGGAAACAAGAAGCAGTAGAGTAGCTACAGGAGATCGAGCGACATGTTAGCACAACAACTGACTTGTTCGAGAAGGTATCACAAATTTGGACAAAGCTAGAGGAGGATAAACAAGTCCAAAGGTGGGACAAGGAATAAGACAAGACAAGCGCAACTATCCAAGACCTCAAGCAGAGGTAGAAAACAATGCCTATCATAGAGCGCGTCAAAGGAGCGCGAGATATGAAGAAATTGCAGGCAGAACTTACCACCACGCAAACACAGAAAAAGGAGCACCAGGCTCAAATGGAACCGCTGCAAGAGAGAGTGGTAGTTCTCTCATAAGCAGAGGAAGCCAAGACACACATAGCATAGAATCAGGCAGAGTGCACAGGATTAATCAGTGATGAAATTGCAACACAGATAATAGACACACTCAAAGAGAAGACCACACAAGCGCAAACACAAGCAGTAGAGCTCAAGGAATAGTTCTAGGCGATCACCAAGGAGATCGACGAAGTGCATGAAGGTTAGGTGACTCAGGACGGGTCACATGTCAGTGTTGGGGGAATGTCGGAAGCATATCAAAGAGGAAAGCAAGGCGATTTTGGGAAAGAAGGCATGCATGAGGAAAGCAACAACTAGAAGGAAGAACAACACGCTCGCATGCATGGAAGACCTAACGACGATAGGATTAGGGTTTTTGTAATGTGTTGTAATGGCTGAAGAGCCAGAAAAATATAAATATAGTATCTAGGTATCAAAGAGGAGGATATAGTTGTTGTAATGAGCAAGTTATCAGAGAGACTAGTCATTATTTGTAATGAATTGATATGTAATATTTTGTTGTACGACCTATTTTTGTAAGTTTTTGAGCTAGACAGGCTAGGGGAGGGTAGATATTGAGGTTTAAATCATAGGCTAAGGATCCTGATGCGATCTAGTCCGCCTCATAATAGATCTTGGCCCAACTAAATGGAATTGTAAAGCATGTAGCGCTGTAACAACAGAACGATGATAATAAAAGAGCCAAGAGCCAAATATTTGTGGACGTAGCCCAGGAGGGGGTGAACCATGGTAATATCTATGTTATG
Source organism: Picea abies (assembly GCA_900067695.1). Lineage (NCBI taxonomy): Eukaryota > Viridiplantae > Streptophyta > Pinopsida > Pinales > Pinaceae > Picea > Picea abies. The sequence goes on from CBVK0101615681.1 coordinate 3,964, forward strand.
GGATTGAATGCGTGTATTTCTTTATCGTCTAAGTAGATATAGGTGGGCTAAATGAATGAGTCATTATATTTCTTGCATAGATCGAGAATAATGGTACACTGCGTTAATAAGATATAGTAGTACTCCCTGTACACAATTATTAGATCTCCCACTCAATCCTAGGTTGTAAACACCTGAGTATTGCAGCCACCCATTAATACTATCTCGGGTGAGACGGCATGGGGAACCCTGTGCGCTACGTTGCCTTCTAGTTTACTAGGATGGCCGATAGTTTTAGCCCACTCAATCCTAGGTTGTAAACACCTGAGTATTGCAGCCACCCATTAATACTATCTCGGGTGAGACGGCATGGGGAACCCTGTGCGCTACGTTGCCTTCTAGTTTACTAGGATGGCCGATAGTTTTAGAGGCTTTGTTGGAAACCCGAATAGACCTAAACCCTGGGTCAATAAACTTAGAAAGGATATAATACAAATAAACCAACACCATATTTAACAGATCCACGGGAAGTTGTTAAACCATGTCATGAGTCTCGAAGGAGGTGTTGAACATCAAGTCAACAATCTCCCCCTCAACACCAACTTAGGTACTCGGCACCAACCGAGCAGACTCGAACCCGAGACCTTTGTCTCCTATACCAATTGTTGGCCCATGTTTGTCGTTAAACCAAAAGGTTGACATGTTATTTTCCAATATAACTGCCAAATTTAACGGATCCACGGGAGGTTGTTAAAAAGGTTGACATGTTATTTTCCAATATAACTGCCAAATTTAACGGATCCACGGGAGGTTGTTAAACCATGTCATGAGTCCCTAAGGAGGTGTTGACCACCAAGTCAACAATTTTTGTTGTAGTCGATTCATCAAAGAAGGTGAGAAGGATTGTGTGATTATACAGTCGCCATCACAATTTGATCAAATAAGAGTTCATGATGTCATGGCCACTTTTCCATCCAACAACGTATAACCCTTCAATAAGGTATTAATCCAATATTTTTCCTCTTTTGCATTTTCTTCAAAGACTTATAAGAAGAATTGTGAGCATATATATATTGGTAGTTTGGAGAAGATCAAGACTACATCTGATCATAATCATTAGGATATCTGTACAACTTAGATGTGGTTGGTGAAGAATATAATGCATGTTGAACAAAAGGTATAGAATGTGATCCTTGTGAATCATAATTAGATTCAAGTGTTAAAATTGAGAAAACATCAGATGATTTAGCAAATGGTGCAAGACATGGTTCCTCTAAAAAATAACTACAAAGGGATCAATGTGACTTCCATTGGTGGGGAAGTCCTCAAAATAGTCAATGCCTACTATTGATAATCTAGTCTCAAACTTCATAGGATTCAAGTATTCCTTTCCACTCTTACCAAGATTTCCGCCTATATAACTTGTTTGAGAAATCATATGGAGCTGAAACCGTTAGCATGCTTCTCAAACTCAAGAGAAGACTAATCATGAATAGTCAGTATCTAGTGCCCTTCCATTTTGACCATTCAATAGACCTTACAAATCATTATGTTGGCCAATGTAGTCATGTGGTCATAAAGGTCAAGCATTAGTAAAGAAGACACATCACCTTCTTACTTTGTTGGTTGAGCATTGGATGGCCAAGGTTGACACTCCCCATGCATACATATCAATCTATGTGTTGCATGTAGTGAAAGTATGACTATGTGGTGCATGTGCTGCAATTGCTAGTATGTCATCTATGTGGCACATGCAACACATGTATGCCCATGTGTTGTGTTTAACACAATTATTGTCTGCATTTTTTGTGTAGCCTGTGGAACAAGTATAGTCATGTGACAATTGTTAAGTCCCACGCTAACATTGTTAAGTGATTTTTAATTTTTATACCTTGGAAGTGTCTTCCAACCATGACACACATGTTACAGACACTACTACATTGGGCCACTTTTCCGACACTTTATCGATGACTTTGTGTCGCAAACATGTCGCGCTTCCAATGAAAGCATTAACCCCATTTTCGTCGTTAATATTTTGACGCTCTTTCGATGAACAAACATTTGTCATTAGTCTGACTATCATTCAAACAAAACAATTAGTCCATCGTCCAACGAAATATTTCTTAGTATAGCTTCAGTCTTCAGACGATAGCTTGAACCCATTTTTGTCATCATGGGAGGATCAGAACAATGACGTCTCAGGTCATGTTGTTTTTTCGACAAATTGCGTGTCACAATAGCAACAATGTTTCATCAAAAGAGCAACGACTAAACCATGAACATTTTTCGAACGATTCATTGAAAGAGCAATGACTAAACCATGAACATTTGTTGAAAGCTTCGTCAAAAGAGAAACATATAAACCAAGAACATTTATCAAAAGGTTCATCGAAGGAGCAGTGACTAATCCATGAACATTCCATGAATAAGAAACAACCATTCGTCGAACTTGCAACGACTAAACCATGAACATTAGTTGACAGATCAATGACTGTTCGTCGAAATAGTCGTCGATAGAACTACAACTAAACATGAACATGCATTGAAAGAGTGATGAGAAAAATCATGAAAATTCATCGATAAAGAACCACCTTTTGTCAAAATAAAAACAACCTAACCTTTAAGTAAGACCGACTTGTCATTGAAATACCGATGAAGACTGTATAAAATTAAAAAAAAAATATGCGTATGAAAATATGTTCGCGTGATGACATATCTCAGATTAGGAGAGAAGGGAGGACCCACTCCATTGATTCTTCGATGGTCTGGTGGTCCGACGACAAGTATGATCCTGGCCATCGATCTTGAACCAACGTGAGCTGTCAATTTGGCCCCACAAAACTCCATAAATCATCTAAGGCATAACTGAGGTCATGTCGATGTCGTCTTGGACATGTAGCGGCCCTAAATTAGTCCCCACTGATGTTGATGTGGCAGGGGCAACACATGTCTCCAGTTGTTTCCACATGTCCATGTGGTAGTCATTGGTTGGCATGACAGATGCCATGTTGGAATGATGATGTGTCACTGAATCAGGCTCAATCTAGGGAATATCATTGGAGTTTATAGCTCGGTGGCTCGATGATCCGAGGGGGGCGATATTTAATTTGGGTTGTCAATCCTTGATAGAGCTCGAATGGAATGATGATGGGTCATCGGATCAGGGCCAATCTAGAGAAGTGTTGGAATTGGAGTCTAGAAGCCTGATATAATTTAGACCGGTGATCTCAAACCAGTGAGATCCATTGATTTGGCTCGACCAAATGCAAAAACCGATTAAGACATGGACATAGTCATACTGACATCACCCTATACACATGGAAATCTCATATTGGTCCACACAGATGTTGATGTGGCAAGGGATGACATGTGTCACGTGGCTTCGAGGTGTTGACCTGTGTATTCAACGGAATCCACTTGTCCACATGGAAGTTTTTGGTTGCCTCTGACAGAGATCCACTGGCATGTTGACGTATCTTGGCATAGAGTAAAATGGGAGAATGTGCTCCATTGATGCACTGATGGATGAGATGATCCTGGTCGTCAGTCTCAAACTGACGAGAGTCATTGATTTGGCTCCACAGAACTCTGGTAAATGACTAAGGCTTGTTTAATCTAGACCAATGATATCACCCTGCAAACTAATGGGAGTTGTCGGTCTGGCTCGACGAACAAACCCAGAACCTTTAAGTTGTGACATTGTCATGTTGATGCCAACTGGGTCCCGCAGACACATGGTAGCTTTCTATTTGTCTGCATTGATGCTGAGGTGGCAGGTGTGACATGTTTCACACAGCTTTGGGGTGTTGATCTATGTCTCTGGTGGGTCCCACTTGTCCACGTGGAAGTTGTTGGTTCTATTATCATATGCCCTGCTAGAAAGATGATGTGTCACTAGACTGAGAGAAATATGTAGAAGTGTTGCAATTTAATTCTAGTGGGTTGATGGCCTAGTATGTTAAGGCACATGCATGTTTTGTGACACGGCGAGATCCCAGTCGTCAATCTGCATCTCATCAACCATCGGATTGGTTGGGATCCACCTTCTTGCTGATGCATGTATTCTATGTTGTGGTCTCATGGTAAGCCCCACGATTAATCAACTTAAGCTCTTTTAGGGAGGGATGGGCCCATTTTGACCTCTGATAAGCGCCCGAGTGTTTAAATTTTTCCTTATGTGCACAAGGGCATGGATTTCTTGCCATTTCTTCAATTTGCCTCAAAGTAAGATCACTCTTGATTGTTTAGAGGCTCTGGAAGCTCGAATTATTCCTTCAACTTGCTAAATCTCGGCCTTATAACCTTGATGAACCTTCAAATCAGTGGCAGGAAAAAATATGGTACTAACAAGTAGCATGAAAAAATAAAAAAATAACATACTAAATTATTGATATCGTAAATTAACTAAACCTAATTTATTTGAGTGCTTCAGAACTGAACGTCTCCAACGGCTTAAAGACCTGCAAACAGATTACCAAGAGTTAAATGCTAAGAATATGTTCAACCATTATTCTATATATACTCTAATGCAAAAGAAATTTCTAGTTACCTCTATCTTTATAATGCAAGTCCATCAGGTAGCGAGTGTATTATTTCCTTCTGCTACATGGTGCCGAGCTATGTAAATTTCTCCTCCAGTACTTTCTCCCCACTGACTCTTTTTTTTTAGGCAAGAAACTCAACACTCATTGCATCCATACCATGATTTATAGCTTCTTTTGCATCTCCATGCCCGTGCATAATTTGAGTGACATAGGTTATTCATAAAAGGTCAATGCTTAATTTGCAATAAAAGGGCATTAATAATTTATGAGGTTTACGTAGGTAGTGTTGTTCCTTAGATGATTCCTAGCTAGGGAATTATGTCAAGGCATACATAATGATTTAAAACTATTTTCAATTATTTCATACAACTAAATAACAAAGAAGATGCATTTTATGACTAGTTTTTGGGCTTACAAGTTCCAGTATAACTAGTACACTAGTTGAGACCCCGCAAAACAACAAGAATTCAAAACCATTCAAACTTGCATGAGATATTACTTATCCATGGAGGAAATTCAATGACATCTCCAAGTTCAAACCATTTTAGTTCTTAGTCCCCATTAAAATATGAAAGTATTGTACTCAAAGGGACTTGCTCAGCCTGCCCCTATGAACAACCCCAACTTCGCTAGTGGTGGAAACAAGGAAAACACCCTTGGTGTCGCTACAATTATTAAGTTTACATTTGACTATGTAAATGGAAAAGTAGAAAAAAATAAAGCAATCTTTTCCTTGCATTAAAAATATATATATATTCACACCAGAGTCTCCATGGTTTGATTTCCTTATGATCAAATAATTTTTTTCTCGCCTGATAGTAGCATGAAAAAATTAAAAAATAACATACTAAATTATTGATAACCTAAATTAACTAAACCTGATTTATTTGAGTGCTTCACAACTTAATGTCTCTAGCGGCTTAAAGACCTGGAAACAGATTACCACGAGTGAAATGTTAAGAATATGATAAGCAATTATTCTATATATACTCTTATGCAAAAGAAATTTATGGTTACCTCTATCTTTATAACACAAGTTCATCATGTGGCGAGTGTATTGTTTCCTTCTGCTACATTGTGCTGAGGTATGTAGATTTCTCCTCCAATAATTTCTCCCTAGTGCTCCCCACTGGCTCTTTTCTTTTCGGCAAGAAACTAAGCACTCATTGCATCCATACCATGTTTTATAGCTTCTTGTGAATCTCCATACCAATGCATAATTTGAGTGACATAGGTTATTCATAAAAGGTCAATTCTTAGTTTGCAACAAAAGGGAATTAACAATTTCTGATTTTTATGTAGGTAATATTGTTCCTGAGATGATTCCTGACTAGGGAATTATGTCAAGGCATCTGTGATGATTTACAATTATTTTCAATTAGTTCGTACAACTAAGAAAATAATCAAACTTAGTACAATAAACTTTAAAATTGGAACAACCCGCAGGGGTGTAGACTGATTGGCAAGTGCCATGTAAATGGAAGGAAATGTGTAAAAAGAGGTCTCAAGGTCGATTCTCACCCCGATTTACCTATGCTCCATTCTTGCGGGCTG
>CBVK0101615703.1:0-13069 GCA_900067695.1 Picea abies
AGATTGCTTATGGTTGCATTAAGAACAGATAGGAGCATATCTTCTTGCTTTGTCCACTCAAAACTACCCAATCCTTCAAACTCCAGCATGACATAGATGTGTTTCTTTGTTGCTCTCGCGGTCATCCACACTCCATTAGTACACCTTCCACCCGCCACATCCAAAGGAGAACCTAACAAGTGATTTAACAGATAATGTTTTTCGTTGCTTTGTTTTCCCATGGATGATACCACAATAATATCGCCCTCCCAGTTTCTAAGAACCGTGTCATAAATGCCAAAAGTAATCAAATTTTCCAGAGATAAGTTGTCGTCATAACTCAGTTCCGGTGGTATTTGAAACCCATCCTTCAAAGAAAGTAGACCATTGTTTTCTGCTCAGGCTATTTGGATAGGAACAAGGCAAGAAATCCTGCGAAGACATGTTCCCATAGCCTTAGTTTCCAAGCCCATTAGATCAAACGAGCCCCCAGATATCCATGGTTCAAATATTTTTACATCAATTCGAATATATATGTTTGAGAAATATGTACCTTTTTCCTTCTGCAGTTGTTGAAGAAGAGATCTCAAGACATTCTTACATGCATGCTCATTACATTTTTTATCAATTTCTTTGGTGCTTAATAGTACGTTGAAAAAATCATCCCTCTTTTCTTCACTGAACAGAGTAGGACTAGTTGCAAACTTGTCAAAAATATGGTATATATACTCCAGTGGTGGACAAGATCCAGAAATTGTTCTTTCTTTAAACACTTCAGGTACCTTGTTTTCTATGCTTTGTATTGCTTACAATTGGACAACTTCCTTTGCTGAAATAGTTTTCAAGATGTAGCAATAAATGTTACGAGGAGATGATGTACTAAAAAAAACAAGATGACTCTGTGATCCAAAATTCATAATCTTCAATTGAAGCTCTCCCAAATCTATGATGTTTTTTTTCAGGTGAATGGTCCTCAAGTGGCTCATGACATTGGCCAAGAAATATATATCCACTATGACAGAAGATTCAATATCGTTTCCATCCACCTCCATCATATCCCTGTTAGTTTCTAGCACTGAATCATTGTTGTATGAGGACTTGGGGAAGACAAAAATAAATGATCCATCCATAGAAACAAGAGATACTGAAACATGTGAAGGAAGAATTAGTGGCCTGGGTTTCATCATAAGTTGTTGATGGAGGTCCACCACCCTGACCCTGTTTGTATCATCAATCAAGATCAATTCCATTTTACCCCCACCCTGACCCTGTTTGTATCATCAATCAAGATCAATTCCATTTTACCCGGTATCAGATGCATCCAAGTTAATATTTCAATGCCAGAAAATTTATGGAGATCTACCTCCACCCCTGTCTAGTCTAGGTTGCGGAAAGATTCATCAAAATTGTATAATGCAACCTTAGATGATAGATTATCATATAAGACTACAAATCGAGTACCTTCGTCAACATATAACAAATCATAGCCTCTCCTGAATCTTTGTATAGGATTCATGCTATCTAGCTTTAAACCCATGCATGAGCAACTATAAATATCCAGGCAGGAATCAACCAAACTCTGAATGAACACCAACACTTGACCAGACTTGAGGGCCTCCACTTTTAGTATTCATTCTAGTTCAAGGTCAAGGGTGACCAAATCAAATTGACCAGTGCATGTAGGAGTGATGAGATACTCATTGTTTCGGCTTAATTCCTCCAAATCATTTTTTTTTGGCATCAACTCATAAATCCTCCATGTAATTCTAGGCTTATCATGTCTTTCAATTGACACCTTCAGATTTAGCTTCTCAGAAAAGTAAGTAATCTGATAATTCTGGATATAAGGAATCTGATAACTCTGGACTTCACAAGCCTCGATGAACCTACATATCGGTTTGTTTGTCATCACTGACATATCGCGCTTCATTGCCAAGAGGAATTTTCCTTCTTCTTAATGTTGGTTTTGTTGTAAAAGATTTATGGTTTATGTGACTTGAGATTCAAACTTCTTTAGAAAAGTACTCCATAACTCTTTCCTTACCACATATTCAATATTTTTTACGAACTCTTCTTTGGATGTCTTATAAATATTTGAAATTAATGATCTGATCTGTTTATTCGATAGGAGCTTGACCCACGTCACTTGATCAACAATAGCTCCACCAATTGACTCAAATTGTTTAAAAATATTGCCAAAATCATCTGGCAGGTCACGCTCAACACTCTTCAATTTCTCTGTTGTCAAAATATTATGAATGAGAGGAATTCCAACTGAAGGCATTTGTTTATCAGTGTTGTTGGTTACTCTTCTCTTATTCTGCCTGAATTTATCTACCCAGGGTTCATGTTGTTTGGGTTTCCAACAAAGCCTCTAAAACTGTCAGCCCTCCTGGTAAACCAGAAGGCAACGCAGTGCACCAAGTGCACTGCACAGTCTCACCCGAGATAGCTTTAATGGGTGGCTATTATACTCATGTGTTTACCACCTAGGATTGAGTGTGAGATATGAGAACTGTATATTAGACCATTATTGTAACTTGTAAATGCAATATACTATCATCTGTGAATAAGTAGGAAATATAGCAACTCATTCATTCAGTATAGAAATATTTACTTAAAAACAATAAGATATGTTTGCATTCATCACATAACATAGATGTTACCATGGTTCACCCCCTCCTGGGCTACATCCACAAAGATTTGGCTCTCAGCTCTTTTATTATCATCGTTCTGTCACTACAATGTCGCGTGCTTACAACTCTTCCCTGTTGGGTAAGATCTATATGAGGCGGACTAGATCGCACCAGGCTCCTCAGCCTGCGATCTAAATCTCAAGATCTACCCTCCTTAGTCCTCTCTAGCTCAACAACTTACCAAAATATATCATACAACAAAATATTACATATCGGTTCACTATAACAACTCTCTCTACAATAACGACTTATCTCTAGAAAATTTGAACCCCTTATGATACCTAAGTATCTATATTTATACGTTTTTGGGTCTTCATCCTTTACAATACCTTACCAAAACCCTAACCTTATCGTTGTTAGGTATTCCGTGCATGTGTGCGTGTTCTTCTTCCTTCCAGATGTCGCTTTCCTTGTGCATGCTTTCTTTCCCAAAATCGTCTTTCTTTCTACTTTGGCCTGCCTCCAACAGGCCCCCAACACTGACACGTGGCTCAGCCCAAGCCACCTACCTTTGTGCGCTTCCTCGATCTCCTTGGTGATCGCCTGGAAATTTTCCTTGAGCTCTGTTGCTTCTGTCTGCACCTGCGTGGTATTCTCCTTGATTGTCTCTACTACTTGGACTGCAACTTCGTCACTGATCAATCCTGCGCATTCTTCCTAGGTCTGTGCTATCTGTGTTTTATCTTCCTCTGCTTGTGCAATGATTTATTCTACTCGCTCTTGAAGCAGTTCCATTTGAGCCTGACACTCTTGTTTCTGTGTTTGTGTAGTGGTGAGTTTTGCATGCAGTTTCTTCATATCCTGCACCCCTTTGACACGCTCTGTGATGGGAATTGTCTTCTATCTCTGCTCGAGGTCTTGGATAGATGCATTGATCCTTTATTGTTCCTTGTCCCACCTTTGGATTTGTCTATCCTCCTCTATCTTTGAAGTTGTGTTGCATTCTCGAACAATTCATTTGTTGTGCTAACATGTCGCTCTATCTCTTGTAGCTGCTCTACTGCTCCCTTTGCTCCTTTACTGCTAGTGGATTAATGGGTGTGAGCTGCTCTTGGAGATTCTCGATCTCCTTCTGATATTGATCGATGGTGTGAGCTGCTCTTGGAGATTCTCGATCTCCTTCTGATATTGATCGATTTACTGCGCAATCTGATCAATCTTTTCTACTATTGTGGTTTCATCCGTCTGTAAAGTCTTTCAGATCTTCTTGTATGTTCCTGCAACTTTCTACTCCAATCCATAAAGGCTATTAACATGAATAGCCATGAATAGTGAAACATTGTTCCTAGATCATGTGCATCCTTGTAGTCATCCATAAATAAATTCAAGAGATAGGGTGCCCATATCACTGTGGTGCCCTCAGTGCATTGAATTGTAACTGCGACAACCCCAGCCGGAACTTCCTCCCTGCAGCATTTTCTTAGCAGCTTACAGACTAAGATTTATGTGCCCATTTGTGTTGTGACATCGTTGATCGTCTTGATAATGATTCCTCATGTCCCCATGTCGGTACCATACTTCTTCTTCATCCCTTCCACTAGTTCTTTCTCCTTGTATTTTTCATCAAGAAACTGCGCGAGATCCATGCCCCGGGATGGCAACCCTGTTGTGTTCGCAATAAGATCTATGTCTATCAAGACGAGATTGTCCAACCATATGTCCCCTCCATGTGTGAATTCTAACAATTGTTTGACGCACCCGCTTGCATACTGACCTCTTCCAAAATGTGGTAGATCCAACAGACCTAAAATTCCTATTTTCTCCAACCCTGTTGCCCATTGGAGTGGCTGATCAATCGGTTCCCCAACCAGATTTACACCCACAGTCTCTAAGTATACTCTCTTTGCAAATTCCAAAAACTTGTCTACATCTGCTACATCGTGGTCTGAGTATTTTATCCTGGCAATCCCAATTCCACTCGTACCCCATCTACTATACGCAGTAGAACGAGGGTTGTGATGGGTTACTTGCGAGGTGACCTAGGTACCTGTTGCTTGACTTTCTTCGGTGGTGGATAGTTCGAGGTTCTAGTGACTCCCGTTTGTGCTTCAGAATACCATTCTAGCCAACTTGTGACATCTTATACTATTCCTTCTAGTGGGTGGTATGAGACAGTTGTTTGAGATTCATCTGGTTCGACTGTTGCTTCCAGATTCAGCGTCATTCCATTGACTCTCGGACCTACTTCGGTGTTCTATAGTTGCACCTCCTTTAGGGTTTCTGCGTCGTGCTACTCTTATACCTATGTTGTTCTATCTATATTCATGCCCTCTGGTATTGGTTGTTGGTTTTCTTCGACTATAGGTGTGGGGTTCACCGGTATTGTGTCTGGGGATGGGATTTCGTTGACATTGATGATATTCAATGGATGTTGTTCGCCTTCTTCCAATTGTACTCGTGACTTGGTTCTAACTCTAGGTTGTCTGGAATTCTGGCTTGCTTCTTCTTTCTTTGGAGGTTCCATGGTGGTGAATTTCGAAGGTTTGTTGAGTTAGAATGGTCTCTGTGACCTCTGTGAACTCTGCTCTGTGCTCCTTAGCCTCTATCGCTCTCTGTCTGTTCTCTTTTCCCAAATCGACTATTTGATCCCACGTCTATGTGTTGTATGGGCATTACATGAATCTTGTTGAGGACGCTACCTTAATTACAGGTTCAATGCACCTCCGGTCTTTTCATACTTGTCATTACTCTGCCTTACCGTCTCCAGTTGGTGCGATTAATGTGGCGTCCCATCAGTCCTTTCTGTCATTCAATTCCGCATAAATTCGTCATTTCGAACTTCTTTTGCCATCTTTATGTTTCCCACTCATTTCCCTTTTTACCTGGGCATTGTCCTTCTCCTCGTCGATTTTGTGTTCCTAAGTATGTGTTCCCTTTCTATCTCTGACGCACTATGCCTCTGGTGCCTCTGTTGGTTCTTTTTGATATATGGTTTATTTATTTATTTTTTTAACTGTGTGGTGGGTGGTTGACTATCCTTGTACAACTTCAGTTGGCTCTCATTGATCATCCCTCTGAGTTATGCACCTGATAAGTCTCTCAACTGTACAAATCCTCCATCTGTGACATATTTTACTTCATACGGTCCTAGCTAGTGCATTCTTAGATTTCCTGGGTGCTGAAACGATTTGTTGTCATACATCAATACTAGATCTCCTTCCTTGAAGGTTTTATTCTTGATTTGTCTGTCATGCCAAGCTTTGTCCCTTGATTTCTGAAATTGTTGGTGGAACCCTGCTAAGATACGATCTTCCTCCATGTTCATTAACTAATTTAGTCACTCTTGTATTGCGCCTCATTTTTTCATATGTGTGATTGTTGCTATGCACAAGCTTGGTACTAAAAATTCTAATGGCACCACTGCTTCTTGGCCATAGACCAGTTTAAATGGTGTGTGCCCTATCAATTTTTTTCACGTAGTCCTATAGGCCCACAATACTATTGGTATTTTGAGGTCCCAATCATCCCTGTTGAAATTACAGATCTTCACTAGTGCATTCTCCAGGATTTTGTTGAATGCTTATATTGTACCATTTTCCTGTGGGTGATATGGTGTGCTCTTCTGATGATGGACTTCAAAATCTTCAGTCATAGCGCTGATAGTGATATTTATGAAGTGTGTGCCTTGGTCTCTTGTCAAGACTCTTGGGCATCCAAATCTAGTGATCACTTGTTGAAATAAGAAGTGTGTTGTTGTTTCTACGCTACAATCCTTCACTGGTGTGGCTTCCACCCATCTTGTTAGGTACTCTGTCGCAATGATAATATACCTAGATCATGTTCTTCTTATTGGTGGTTTGATTGGTCCTAGAAGTCTATTTCTCATTTATCAAATTCCTGCAATGTTACTTGTGGTCGTAGTGGCATCTCATCTCTTCTATTGGGTTTACTTACCCTTTGACAAACATCACATCTTTGACAATACTACTTTGAGTCTCTGTGAATTGTCGGCCACCAAAGTCCACGCACAAAACCTTCTGCATGGTAACTTTTCCTGCATAATATCCTCCTGCTATTCTCTCGTGGGATTCTATTAAGACTCTTGGTCTTTCATGCTCCAACACGTACCTGTGCAAGATGTTATCTGCACCTATTTTGTATAAGTGTTTTGCGATCAGTTGATAGTCTGCAACGCAGACTACCAAGATTTTCTTCTGCGTGGTGTTTTATTCTTGTGGCACAGTACCTATGCTCAAGTACTGAATAATATCTACAAAGTATTCATCAGCGATCTGGACTAAGAATAGTTGTTCATCTGGGAAGTTGTATTCTAAATTCATATGTTCTTCTCCGTTTGTGACTCTTGATAGGTGGTCAGGTCCTGCATTCAATTTTCATGGCTTGACTATTACTTCAAAGTCAAATTCTTGAAATAGCAATAACCATTGACATATTCTCCCCCCAACACTGGCTTGTTGACTAGGTATTTTAGGATTGAGTGATTTGTGAACATCTTAAAGTGTTTTCCCAATAAGTAGTGTCTGATCTTCTATAGTGTGTAGACCATAGCTAGGCCTTCTCTCTCTATGGTGTTGTAGTTCTGTTCTAATTTTGATAGTTTTCTGCTTGCAAAGGCTATGGGGTGATCCAAATCCCCCTCTCTTGGTTGTGCCAAGATAGCTCCAATTGATATGGCTGATGCATCTACATGGACGTGGAATTTCTTCTCCCAGTCTAGAAATACTAATATTGGTGCAGCGAACATCTTTTCCTTCAGGGTATCCAGACCATGTTGACACTCTTTGTTCCATGGAAACTTTATATCTTTTCTTAACAGTTTTTCCATTGGCGCGGTAATCTGCACGTATCCTTTGATGAACTTTCTTTAGTATCCTGTGTGTCCCAATGTCATTCTTAGATGACAAACTGTTTTAGGTGGTGGCAAGTTAACAATTACTACAATCTTTGCGGGATCTACTAGTAAACCTTGTTTGCATACTATATGGCCCAATAGTATCCCAAACGGTGTTCCAAATATTCATTTTTTTATGTTTAATGATATCTGGCACTGCCTGCATATTTCGAGCATCAGTCGTAAGACTTCGACATGGTATTTAAACAAACTATAGATTGTCCAATCATCTAGGTATACCTCTAGAAACTGGTGGATGAATTCCTTAAACGCAGCGATGACTACTCTGGAAAATATTGTTGGTGCATTCTTCAGTCCAAACGACATGACTGTGTACTGGTAAGATCCCCATTCTGTTGCAAACGTGGTCTTGTATCTATCTTCCCGTGCTATTTTGATCTGATGGTAGCCTGAGAATCCATCAATGAATGAGTAAGCTTCATGTCCTCCTATGTTGTCTAACACTTCATTCATGAAAGGTGTAGGGAATGGGTCATGTAGGCATGCATCATTCAACTTCCTCAGGTCGACGCATATCCTTATCCGTCCTTGTTTTTTGTCTTGAACTACAATTAGGATTATCGATTCTGATTCTTTGATCGATTCTATGATTTTGGCTTCGAGCATCCTGTGGATCTCATCTTTGACTTTCTCTTATATACTGGGTTCAATCTGTATGGTCGATGTATGATCGGTCTCACTTCAGGTTTGAGTGCTATATTCATTTCTCCTAGCTCCCCGACTATACTCTTCATCTCTGTAAATGTTGTAGCAAATAGGTCATTGTACTCGCGTAATAACTCTGTTATACTTTCCATGGTTTGCTCATCCCAATAGTCTCCAATGTTGGCCATTTTGGGATGCTCAATTGTCCCAATATTTACTTTATTTACTTTGATCGGTGCAGAAATGACTTCTAATTCAATGGGTGGACCTTCCACTTCTCTTTCTCCTTCTGCTTCTTCAATCTGAATATCGCACGCTCGTCTTCATCCGGTGCTTCCTCTTGTACATGGTAACATGACAACAGTTCTTTGAATGTCTATTTGTTCTGATGTTGTTCTTCTGTGATAAGTTCTACTTTTGATTCTTTGATGAATATCACTCCTCTTATATGTTTAAGAGCGACATCTATGTTGGGGTTCTCATGCTCGAATGAGAAATTAACTGTAAAATTTTGTTGCAATGTCGTCTAGGTCGCAATTCCTTTGCGCAATTCTTGGTCTATATACCAGTTCGTTGGTATTCCTTCTAGGGTGTGTATAAAATGATGAGGCCATTCCTCTGTGGGTGTCATTTTCCACAACATTCTGCACTCCTCCAAGTGTTCCGTTGGTGCCCCTTCTCCATCATACTTTTGTTGCCGCTTGTTGTAGTTTTGTTCTGCACCGAACCTTATGTGCAGTAACAACTTACATTGGTACCAATATGTGATCGTCTCTTTGTGTGAGCCCCACCATCTTGTAGGTGTGGCCTTGAGTGCTATATTAAGTGATAATAGTCTCTGATTCTCTAAAAATTTGTCTTTGTAGTATGCCAAGAATACTTCCAGATTGTTTATTCTGTGGAAATTGGGTGGTTCCCTTATCTTTGTGCCTACCCATCTTACTGCGCGGTATATTATTGCACATATTCTCATGGAAAATTCATGTAATTGTTGTTTCTAGTTCTATTAACCAGTGTCTGAGTCTGCCACACATGAAGTAATGCTCCGCCAACTGAGTATCCCATCTGCAGTTGGGTTTACGTAATCCTTGTCTCACACACTTTTTCTGTACAACTGGATGATTTCCTCTAAGTCTTAGCAAGTAGGTTATACAAACCTCTCCCATTATGATGGGTCTAATGGCGCGATGACCTTGTATTCCCCTGACTCAAATGTCATTTTCCTTGTTTTTAAGTTTATTATGGCTTGGTTATCAAATGCCCAATCCAAAGCAAGTAACATTGGATAAGGTGTTGTCTAGTCTACTATTTCAATGACTTCAAAATCGACATTAGTGCGCACTCCAACCAGGTCTACTTTCACTCCTTTTAGTCTACCAATTGGTAGGACTCTGTGTTGATTTTCTAGTTTCAGTTGAACATGTGAATATCCTAATGTGGGCTCTCCCATGCATTGCCATGTCTTTTTTGGTAATACATTAACTTCAGATCCTAAATCTAGTATGATATCTCCCATGTTGAAATCTTTGATATTGGCATTCAGTCTGAACTCCCTACTTGTTCTTCTTCTTGTATGTAGGTGATTGACTATTTTTTGTTCTAGTTTTCCTTCCATCTCTATACTACATTTTTCTAATATGTTTTGCAATATTTTGACAGATGATTTTCTAATATGTTTTGCAATATTTTGACAGATGATGGATCATTCAATACTTTTACACATGATTTCAAAAATCCTTTGATTGTACTTACTTGTCCCATGGGTTGCATTTCGTTGGTATGATCCAATACTAGAGGCATCTTGTACTCTGGTGCTTCCTTGCTTTGTTGCACGGTTGAAGTGGATTCCATGTCCTCCTTCTAAAATTCTTGTCTTGCTTGCATAAATATCTCCTTCTCTTTCTTTGTGTTGAATTGCTTCCTTGGTTTAGTGTTCTTCTTCACCCATTGGTTTGGTACTGGCTCTTGTCGAACTACATCGTTTCCTGTTTTAGCTCCTCCATGAGTAACTATGTTGATGTTCCTTCCTTCGTCCCTTGCTTCGACTGAAATACAATGAACATTTTGGTTGTTATGATTCCTTTTTTCCTGAATATTTACTAGTAGTGTCATACATTCCTCTATATCATGGTCCGATGTGTGATAGTACATGCACATTGCTGGTGGAAGTGGGCATTCCCTTGCATAATGTCTCGGTTGTTGGAAATTGTGACATACCACTGGTCCTCTACCTCATCCGAAACCTCCTTTGGCTCATCTGAAACCTCTATAGCCCGCTCGATCTCCTCTTGACGCATTATACTGAGGCGCTTGATTGTACTGTGTGATATTTTATTGAGGCTATGGTGTGTTGTACTGCAGATACACGCTATTATATGGTTGCTACAAAGTATTATATTGTTGTTGTGTAGTGTTGTATGGAGCTAGAAATTGATTAAATTGTGGTGTGGCTTGCCCAGTCATCATTTATGCCTACACTCTATATGCATCAAATATTCTCTCTCTCATCAGATCCATGGTTCTACAATATTTGTCATCGTGGCCCATTGACTTGTAAAAATTGCAATATGAACTCTTTGGGAGTGTATGGTATTTCTACATCATTGTGAAATGATATGGATCATGACCCGGTTTCTTGCAGATTTTGCACCATAGTCCTCCTGTTGGTAGCAGATTTGGCATTCATGCTACCATATACTGTGCGAATGTTGGAGATTTGTTCTTGTGGTGTCCTTTCGTCCTGCATGTAGTACACCAAATGACTTCTCGTTTATCCTTATTCTTATTCTGGTTGAGTTGGAACATTAAGTTCTTCAAATCCTCCTTCAGTTCTTTGATAGTTGGGTTTGTCTATTGATATTGGTTTTCTTCCAATTGCGGGTCTGCCTGCAGAACCTCTTCCTGCATATGAAACTTTTGTTTTCGCAATGGTTATTTTAAGTGTAGTAGTAGTGAATTGACGAACAGGTGCCTATGTTGCATATTGGTCATGAGATATTTCAACTTTCCTTTTAAACACTTGAATCGCTGGTCAATTTCCCAAATAGATTCTCTTGGTTTCTATCATATTTCTATCATCTGATTCATGTATTGATCTTCTGAGCTCGGCTTATAGAACTCATTTATCAGTAACTTCTTAATGTATGTCAGTGTCCTTGTCATCCTAGGTGCATTGTTTGTGTCTAGACTCATGTACTAGTCTAGTGCGCAGTCTCTTAGCGTAATAGATAATTGTGAAAGTTTGGTATCTTCATCAGTGACATGTTTTTCTTCCCAGATCTTTGAACAAATGAACAAGTGTTTCTCAGGGTCTTCTTCTGCTTCTCCTCGAAATTCTGGTAACCTGATGGTGGGATCATGTCCTGCCATTCTGAACTCTGAACTACTACCTCCGTGCGGTTTAGATACCTGACTAGTGTTTCTTGAACTGGCTCCTCCAGTTGTTGTTCCTTGTGTATATGTACTTCATGTTGTCTGAATTCTTCTGAACTTAGGTTGTCTAAACAGTTGTGTTGTATTTGGTGTATTAGTCGCACCTGGATCTATGGGTTCCACACTGACATTAATATGGATAGGATTGTTTCCTTCTCTTCCTGTTCTTGGACCTCTCATCTTCCTCTCATATGTTGCACACAATATTTCCTCAATTTTCTCCACATCCCAGAGATCCTCTACCTCTTCCTCATCAATCGCCAAGCCTTACCTCGCGGCTACGATGCTCTTCTTGGTATTCACCTTGTATTGGTAGGGTACTTCGCTACACATCTTTCTAGTTGTCGCCATGATCCTCTTGATCTGGTTGTCATCCATGATAATCTGGTCCAAGGGTTCCTCCTTCTTTCCCTTATCCTTTCCTCCTTCCATTTCTCTTTTTTCTGTCAGTGCTTCCCCCCTTCCCCCATGCATGCAGGGAAATTTAGTTGTCTGACTCCATCTTCCCCCCTTCCCCCATGCATGCAGGGAAATTTAGTTGTCTGACTCCATCATCATTACACCTTTGTTGTATAGAAGTATCTTGATAGAAGTATACAATGATCTAATGTACGTTCCTTGAGGTCCGCGTAGAAACTCTTTCTCCACTGCATTGTACGAATTCACTGCATCTATTGCAAACTCTGTTATAAAGCCTACCACAATATTGTCAAGCCAAAAATCTACTACGTGGATCAATTTTTTGTTTACTTGCTGTAACTTCTCAATCTATATTGGCATCCACTATAATTGTCGAATCTGGTTCATTGTGTGGTTATCCTTCAACCTTAGTATACACTCCTACAGTAAATGTGGAAAATCACAGAAAAAGACTTCGTGTAAATCAGTAAACATGTATTTCACAAGATATTTTAATAAATGTGGAAAATCACAGAAAAAGACTTCGTGTAAATCAGTAAACATGTATTTCACAAGATATTTGCGGGGTGTTATTCTAGGGTTTATGTTATCTTTCTGTGCAAACTCCAACTCTTTTGTCCTTAGCTAGATTTCGATCTATGATTTTGTGGGATTCCATGGTCTCAACATCCCCTTCTAGTGGCTCATTACTTTCTTCTTTTATTTGTTGTTCTCTTTCTCAACCTATCTCATCTACTCAATCCTCTCTTGTTCCTACCAGTGACAATGAAACCATTTGTTGGTTACTATTCGATTCTGTTTGAGTTCGTACTGAGTGACCTAGGGTTCATGTCATGGTAATATAGTGCCATATATTTCATGGTACAAGAGTAGAGTGGGGTTGGATTCATGAGACAAGAGAGGATGGAGAGAGCTTGAGGAGCAATTTTAGTTGTTGATTTGTAAGCCAGAGGGCCTGTTGTAATTATATTTTTTGCCATTAGAGATTCACTTAAATTGTTTATCAGACTTTGTGTTCTTTCAT
>CBVK0101615802.1:0-11882 GCA_900067695.1 Picea abies
GTGGAACCCCTTGAAAGTCAAATTTTGAATTCCATTTTTCTTGAATTTTCTTATTTTTTTAATTTACCTTTTCAATGACTAACTTTCTGGAATTTTTATTGAATTTAGCATGATGCAGGGTAAGGGACTCTTCTTCAAATATAATTGGCTTTTGGGTAGCCAATTCTCTTGCAATCGTTATGTTTTCTTGTAGTCTCTGTTCGTCACCTGCAATTTCTATTTCTTCAACATTTATATCGAGTTCCAAACTTCCATGTCTTTCGGGCTAATTTCATTTCTAGGTATGTCCTCGTTTTCTCCCTCTTTATTTGTATCTCTCTTCCTCTTACTAGCAACTGGGAGCATGTGTGGCTTTTCAAGATTTCCCTTAGGAGGGTTTTGTTCTCCTCCGCCATCAGAATTATCAATTGAAGACTTTCTCTATTCTTGAAGTGAATTTTGGGGTTTTCCTTTGGATGGGTCACTTCTTTGGGAAACATTTGGAGATCGTGAACTTTTTTCATTTACAACTCTTTCTCACTGTCTATGATGATCATTGGTACTGATTATTGTTTCGATATCTTCTTGCAATTTTTCCATAGGTAATCCTTGAGGGTTTTCACTGCCACCTTATTCTTCTCCAAATAAAAATGTCTTAGCAAATGACACGCTATATCCTACCGATGTCATGTGTGTCATGAATAATTGATTAGGGTCGAAACCCTTGATTTCATTTGCTTTCTTGAGATTAAATAGATCAAATTGAGTTGAAATTTCATCAAAATGGGAAATGTTTTTTACAGTTAGTTATTTTCCCAATTTTCCATGGTAATAGGATGAACTGTTTTTTCCTTTTCTCATTAAAAAAGCGAGCCCAAAATTTGTATTGTTTACATATCTCAACTATAAATATTTGATCATAAACATAGTATGGTAGGTATGAAGGTTTCTCATGTGAACAATAGAGTCTGATAATACTAAAATTTTCCGTGGCTTCAAAGCTTCCTTTACCAACTAAGAAAGATGCAGCTTCCAAAGGTAATCTTGATGTACTGGGTCCATAAATTAACCTTTTGAAAGAAGAGATAAAAGCATTGTTCACTTCATAGAAGTTATAGCAACCTTTTGCTTTTAGAGGGCAGGGTACCACATTTGTGCAGGGTTGAATTTATAGTTAACCTTCTTGGCCAAGGGTAGGCCTTTGAACACATGACAATAAGTCACGAAGAAAATCAAATATGAAGACATGTAAAACTTTTTACTCTTATTGGAATTTCCCAGCTAAAAAGACAACTCACTTGAATAATCCTTGACCAATCGAAGATGGCATTCTCATGAATTGAAAAGTGCAGTATATACAGAGCAAGCTTAGGAACATGGCTGTGGATTCCTATCTAGTGATCCTGGCAAATAACCATGCCATTTCTCTGTATCGGTTCTTTAATGAACATACCTAAATATTTGAGAGGTCTTTAGGAAAAATTATTGGGTCTTCAAGGTAGTCCCGTAGAAGTTTGAATCCTCCTTTCTTCATCTTTAGGAAATCTTCAGCTTCGGCGCTCTAGAAAACCATCTTTGGTTCAGGGAGTTTGAACATTCTCTTAAAAGTTGAGGAAGCTAAAGAGATGGGCGATTCTCCCTGTAATTGAATAATTCTCCGTTCCTTGTCAAATTTGTCGATACACCATGAAATCAGTTCCTTAAAATCGTAAACTTCTGGAACACAACTTGCCAATGCAATTCCAGTTGTCCAAATCCTGTTCAAATTCTTTTCCGGGGGTGGTAACGTAGAATAATACCTGTAAGCTTGTGACCACTGAAATCTTTGGTCTTCTCGCCCCAAAAGATTTATAGTGTCCATGCAGAACTGTTCTTTTCTTCGAGCTGACATATTTAGCCAAGGTGAGGACTTTACAACAACTTTTTGAATTATTATTATCAAAATACACTTGTTTATTTTAACACTTTCCAAGGCTCTTAATTCAAGTATTTTAAATGATAATTGGTATTAACATTTATGGGAAGTTGTCTCAAGAAACTCATCATTAATAACGGTATTAACACCTATACGAGTGGTAGTCATTTCCAGAAAGTATAATTTAATGCATATTGGGAAACATGATAGGACAAGACATAAAGCTGTTGAATTTTGAGCAGCTGTAGAAGTTATTCTTTTTCAAGCAATCCTCCAAGCTGCCCTCCTCAAGCTGGCCTCCAAGCTGCCCTCTTCCTAAACCGCCCTCCTGAAGCTGCCCCCTTTCCAGGTCAGCCTAGGTCGGCCCTACCCTAGCTAGGTTGGCCCTACCCTAGCTAGGTCGGCCCTAACCTAAATCCTATCCTATCCTAGACTAGGGGCCAGCCCTAACCTAAGAGGTGGCCCTAACCTAAAGCTACCTAACCTAGAATCTATCCTATATAAAGAGAGGGAGGCACCCTCTCTTTATATCAGTTTCTATATCAGTTTTATATATCAGTTTGATATATCAGTTTTACATCAAATTAGTTCACTTATTCTAAGCAATAGTTAGAGCTATTCTGAGGGAGCGACATAGTCTATTCTGAGGCAGCAGCAAGGCCTATTCTAAGGCAACAACTAATCTATTCTAGCAACATCCATCTACTCTATCCTGTAGCAGCTGATAACTCAGTTTTGGACAACATATAAGAGGCTGTTCTATAGCAGCAAATATACTCTGTTCTGGAGGTTTTTTTTTTGACAGCAACAAAAGGTGTTCTGAACAACAACTATAGGCTGTTCTGGACAACATCTAAGGGTCTTTTCTGAGGGGGAAAAACTCTGTTCCGAGCAGCAATCTGAGGCATCCTTAAAGGAAGTTCTAAGACAGTCTTAAGGACAGATTTGGGGCAGCCAACAAGCAACAACAAAACAGTTCCGTAACAACAGTAAGAACTATTATCTTAGTGCTATTTCTAAGAAGAGTCTTGTCAGTTCATTGTACTTGTTTGACTGATCAATATATCACAAAAGTTTGCTGGGTTTTCTTCCCCTTGAGGGTTTCCCAGGATAAATACTTTTCTTCCCCTTGAGGGTTTCCCAGGATAAATACTTGTGTCTCTGTGAATGATTGTTCTTATGCTTCAGTTTATCTGCTAAAGTGTTAAAAGAACACTACTGTTATCTTCTATATCTGTTTATGCTTGAAAAATTAACAAAATCGTCATAGGGTGATGGACGATAGGGAGAGGGGACGAGCAGAACAAGCAAACGATCGAGACAACGGGATAGTGGAACGGCGGGATGATGGATGATCGAGATATAGTGGTATGACGGGACCATGGACAAGTGGACGAGCGGAACAAAAGACAATTGGGATAGCAGGGCGGTGGAAGGATTGGGACGGTGGGATGGTTGTGATAATGCTCCACACCCGCGAATGAACATTCGCTTCCAAAAATATTCCAAGTGTGGATAGTGCGAATGGAGGTCGTGGAAATTTAAGAAATGTTATGTAGGTCGCGGAACTTCGACATGGCAACGCAATATGTTAGGAACCCGTGATGATATCAAGATTTTCCAAGAATGGAGAAAAATTAGGAATAGACTATACAAGAAGAATTACACAAGATTTATCACATCTGTAGGTCAACATTGTCCTAATTTTCTCTTATTCAATAACTCAAAACAAATTTATTTAATAGCAAAAAATTAATTTTCTGAGCATTGCATCCATCACACAAGTGTTTAAAAATGAATAGTGGAAGAAATAAAACACATACACAGGGATTTCTCCTTTAAATCATATTTTCATTAATTTTATCAAAGCTTACAAGGTGATCTCTATAGCCTGTTTGAACCAATAGTTGTACGGTCATTAAATTGCCTCAAACAACAGTGTATGGATTGTGAAAAGAGGGCACAACTACAACAATACAACCTGCTCTATTTCTATCTTTTCTGGACAACAAATCACCCTTTCTCCCTCTAAATGACTGAAGTAGACTCTAACAATACATTGTATGGCCAGATCTGAAGATGTATGGCCTATGCATGAAGAAAAGACAGCTACAAGGGTGGTACAGACTATACATCTTGTTGTATTTGCTGGTCTTTTTAGCAGATTCGCTTTCCTTCTCTTCTGGATGCGCTCTTCCTTCCTCCAGTTCTCTTGCTCTCTGCTCATGTGTGCGAGATCTTTCCTATGTTGTCCTATTTATGCTTTGAGAGAGAATAACTAATCTCGTAAATTCTAGCAACTAATCTTTTCAATCCTAGTTGCCACCTATCTCAATCATGAGATGTACGACTAAGATTAAATCCTAATCTAAGCCACTAATATTCTAGAACTTTTAGAACATCTCATTTAGATTCCTAAGACTAGTAAACTTCAAAACATTCGACTTTCACTTTTATTTTTTATTTTTCAAGTGAAATTACAAGATATAATTAGTGGTCACCTTTCCAAGGTGGTCACCATTCCAAGGTGGTCACCAAAGAAATGTCTCGAACCACTTCTTGCATGCTCACATTGAACTTGTTCAAGAAGTTCCTACTCGAGCTACATTTGTCAACACTCCCTCTTAACGAGGAAGGAATTCTGCACTAATCCAAGTCTGTCTTTGAATGCTTCCAACATCTCTTTTGTTAAGGGCTTGGTCAGAATATCAACTCCTTGCTGATATGTGAGAATATACTGAAGCTTCACTGCTCCCTTTTGAATCCTATCTCATATGAAGTGATATCTAATCTCTATGTGTTTGGACTTGTCATGAAACATTGGATTCTTAGAGAGTTTGATACAACTCTAATTATCACAATAAATGATTGTGGGATTGAACTATTGATAAAACAATCTTGCAAGTAACCTACGAAGCCAGATGGCCTCACAACTAACAGTATTGGCTATCATGTATTCTTCTTTTGCTGAGCTAAGTGCCACGGAAGTTCGCTTCCTGCTGAATTAGGATATCATCGTTGGTCCCAAGCTAAAGCAGTGCCCTGAGGTGCTCTTCCTATTTGCTGCAATGCCTACCCAATCTGAGTTTGAATACCTCTGCAACTTCACTTTACCATCTCCAAGATATCTCAGACCATATTCCATTGTGCCCCTCAAATATCTTAGCATGTGTTTTGTTGCTACCCAATGCTCCTGCCTTGGCTTCACCATGAACTGAATCAAGGTGTTCACCGCAAAACATATATCTGGTCTGGTGTTGACCAAATGCATGAAGGAACCTATCAACTTCCTGTACAACGTGGGATCCACCAACTCTGAATCTGAAGCTTTCACCTTCAGATTCGTGATCATGGGTGTGGCCATAGGTTTGTAGTCCTCCATCTGAAACCTCTTCAATATCTCAACTACATACTTACCTTGCCCAAAGAAAATCTCTCTTGGTCTTTGCCAAACCTCCAAACCCAAGAAGTAATGCATCATGTTGGTTCCCTTCATCTCGAACTTAGCTTCCATGTTTGCTTTGCACCCTGCAATGAGCTTCCTTGGACCTATAAGAAACAAGTTATCTACATACAACACCAAAATGAGTAGATCCGTTCCAACACATATATAATATAAGTTAGGATTTGCTTCGCTTTTGGTGAAGCTCATTCTCTGCAAATATCCATCTATCTTGGAATACCATGCTCTTGGTGCTTGCTTAAGTCCATACAAGGCTTTCTTAAGTTTGCAAACATGGGACTCTTTTCCATTTACCTCAAAGCCCCAAGGTTGCTCTATGTACACTTCTTTCTCAATGAGCCCATTAAGGAAAGCTATCTTCACATCCATTTGATGTATCCTCCATGCCATAAATGAAAGAACATAATTGCTCTAATAGAAGTGTATTTGACAATTGGAGAACATGTCTCTTCATATTTAACTCTCTCTTTTTGGGAGAACCGTCTCGCCACAAACCTTGCTTTGAAATTCTCGATGCTGCCATCTGATGCATGCTTGATCTTGTAGAGCGACTTGGAACTCACTATTGACTTTTCCTCTGATCTTGGCCTTGTGTCCCAAATATCATTCTTCATGATGGAGGTGTATTCCTCCATGAAACTTGCTGGTTTGCTACCTTCTGAAAGCTATAAGTCTCGGAATATATGATATTGCTCATCAATGCCATATATGATATTTCTGCAGAGGTCTACTCTCTAAATGTGCTCCTAGGAGCCTTAACATACTCATGAGCATCCCTCAATGTCCGAGTGAACCATGGAGGTTTCCCGAATGAAGTGGAAGGGGCTACTGTCTCCTCCTCTTCACCTGAATGCTGTTGTACTGCTCTAGAAGTCATTGATGACCTTGGCTCAACCTTCAGAGCTTCCTACTTCTCATCCTCCGTCATTGGAATAGGCTCATGGGACTTCCTAGATGCAAAGTCTTTCTCAAAATTTACATCCTTGCTCACTATTGTCTTTCTTTGCTCTAGAATATAGACCCTGTAGGCCTTTGAATTCTCACTATAACCTACAAATAAACCCTTTCTGCTAGAGGGTTCCAACTTTGTTCTCTTTTCTACCGGTACATGGATATAAATTGGACAACCAAAGCGGCGGAAATGACTCACCTCTAGCTTTACACCAATGAATGCCTCCTTTGGTGTCTTGTCCTTCGAGATCTAGGACACACCAGTTCTGGATGTAGACTACTGTGTTGCATGCTTTTGTGTAAAGAAACATCGAGAATTGCTCGTCATGAATCATGTCCTTAACAACCCCTATGATGGATCAATTCTTCCGCTCTGCAACCCCATTTTTTTGTGGGTTGTGCGGAATAGTCAGCTCCCTCTTGATTCCTGCCTCCTTGTAGAACCCCTCGAACTCCTTAGAGGTATACGCATCCCCATTGTTTGATCTCAAGACTTTGCTATTCTTCCTTGTCTGGTTTTCAACTAGAGCTTTGAACTTCTAAAACCTGCTAAATACCTCATCCTTGGTTTTTAGGAAGTAGATCCAGGTTTTGCGAGAGAAGTCATCAATGAAGGAAACATAATGCATGCTTCCTATAATTGATGCTATTGACATTGGTCCACAAATATCCGAATTTTTCTATGTCTAGTCTCCTTAGACCTATGCTCCCTACTTGGGAAAGGAACCATGGCATGTTTGCCAACTGTGCACCCTCTGCATACTCCATGTTGCTCAATGCTAAACTCTGGAAGACCTATGACTATCTCCCTCAAAAGAATAGGTAACACCTTGTGATGTAGGTGCCCCATCCTTCTGTGCAATAACTCGCACAAGCTATCATTGTTATGAATTAGGGCTCGAACAGGTTCACCTTGCAACCTGTAAAGATTACCTTCTCTAACCCCTATTACTTGTGTTGTATTCGGGATAGATTCCTTTTGCCTATTGAGGACTTACTGGTTCTTCAACTCAACTGCAAAGCCCTTATCCTCCATAACTGAAACTTAAAACCAATTCTTTTTGAGACCTGGAACGAACAAGATATCATCAAAATCTAAAGAGTTACATGACTCGCGCTGGATGGGAATAATACCAACTCCTGGTACTGGGTACTTGGCATCATCACCATGCTCAACTTGTACTCCCAAGTCTTGCTTCTTTAGACTAGAAAATAACTGTTGTGTTGATATCATATGACGAGATGCCCCACTATCCACATACCACGCATTCCTCTGAACCGTGTTGGTAGAAAGGCAAGATACCATTGAGAAATCCTTCTTGAACTTGGCTGCAAACTCGTTCATCTGAGTTTTTGTAGATGCTTCTACTTGCTTTTGCTAATAGTAATAATAATAATAATAATAATAATCTATTTTCAAGGTCACGACCAAGCCAGACACCAAATTGGTGTATGAGACCCCCTTGTTTGTGGGACAAGGGACCCCCTTCATGCAACAATTTGACTGCTTAAGTCTACGGAGGTATACATAACCTACCCCCCTCTGGATTTGAACCCGTGACCTCCCAGGAGGAAACACATGTTCTTAACCATTAGGCCCACATGTTCTTAACCATTAGGCTACTACTCTTTGCCCTTCTTCTTATTTGGACACTGTGATGTATAATGACGGTGCTTATGACAAATGAAGCACTTGATTTTACTCAAATTCTTCTTTCCTGGCTGTGAGGTTGACTCCTCACTCTTTCCCTTACCCTTGTTGTGTCTTTTACCTCTGCCCTTATTTGTCTTACCAAATAGGGCTAGATTCTTGTCACCACCTTTCTTGCAGGCCTTTGACTCCATTCGAGTTTCCTCTTGGATACAGTGATCCCACACCCAATCAAAGTTAGCAAGGCTCTTACGAGCACAAATACCTTTGACAAATGGTTCCCATGAAGCTGGGAATTCATTCATTGCCATGTTTACTAGCTCTGCATCTGCAACCTTCTCCTCAACTGCTGCAAGTTGATCACGAATCTGCGTAACTTTCATAAGGTAACTGGTAATTGAATCTGATCTGGTCATCTCTATGGATCTGAGTTTGTTCTACAATATCATCTTCCTGTTTATGTTCCTTTCAAATATATGAAGGATCAAATGATCCTTTATGATATCCATGATCATCCATTTGGCCTTCACTTCATTTTTCTTGTGTATTGCCAACTGCTACGGATCTATAGGCGAAGGCACAACATTCTTGACAATATCACAGAGATTTCCATGAGGAAATTTGAGGTTCCATCTAGTATGTCCTTGAATCTTAAGGTTAGTTGAGGCCATCTCTGTGATCTAATGCACAAACTCTCAGATCTGAAAATTAGTCTTTAAAAGAAATGTTGAAACCCTCTATACGGTGGTCCTTTTTGGCAGTTGATTTACTGCTGTAAATCCTTGAGAATTTCAATCAGAGAAATAGCTCTGATACGATGTGAATTTTTCAAGCTTAGATGATTGTTGGCTTATTAAGTAACTCAAAATATATTTATTTAACAGCAGAAAATTTATTTTCTGAACTTTGCATCAATCACACCACTGCTGAAAAATGAACACCAGAAGAAATAAAACACATACACAAGGATTCCTCCCTCAAATCCGCTTTTCATTCCTTTGATCAAAGCTTACAAAATTACTTCTATAGCCTGCTTCAACCAGCAGCTGTACGGTCATTAAAGTCACTTCAAACAACAGTGTATGACCTGTAAAACAGGAGTGCAGCTACAACAATACAACTTGCTCTATTTCTGTCTTTCCTGGACAGCAAATCGTTATTTCCCCTCTCAATCATGAAGCACTTTCCAACAATACATTGTATGGCTAGATCTAAAGATGTATGACCTGTGCATGAAGAAAATACAGCTATAGCGGTGGTACGCACAGTACGACCTGCTGTACTTGCTGGTCTCTTCAGCAGATCTTATCTTCTTCTCTTTCGGATGCACTCTTCCTATCTTGTCCTATTTATGCTTTGAGAGAGGATAACTAATCTCCTCAATCCTAGCTGCCACCTATTTCAATTATGAGATGTATGGCTAAAATTAGATCCTAATCTAAGTCACTAATGTTCTAGAACTTTTAGAACATATCATTTAGATTCCTAAGATTACTTGATTTCAAAACATTAGACTTTCACTTTTATTTTTTATTTTTCTAGTGAAATTGCAAGATAGAATTAGTGATAAGTTTTCCAAGGTGGTTACCAAATAAATGTCTCTAACCACTTCTTGCACGTTCACACTGAACCTGTGCGAGAAATTCCTGCTCGAGCTACAGTTCTCAGCAAGTTTGACTTATACTGGAGGAGTTTGACCAAATTGTACAATTACTCTGCGAGTTTTTGTCAAGATTCACCAAGTTCAACAAAGAGAATCAGCTAGCAGCTTATAAAACCTACAACCGATGAAAAACCCCCTCTTTCTTCAAACAAAGCTATCTATGTGCATATTGCAGCTGGATTTGAACTGCTTTTGAGGATTTTCAATCTGTGTGAGAGGGTAGGTCGTTACCAGAAACGCCCCAGGAGCTCCACTGAAATGCCATTTGGCATTTCAGAAATGGATTCTGATGGTAAATGCCTTTGAAATGTCAGTGAAACATTTATTTCCTGCATCCATTTTCTGAAACAGTGTTTGGATTTCAGAAATGCCAAAAAGGTCTCTTTTTCCCCCTCCCAAAACGTTACACAATTTTCTGAAATGCTTTGGGCGTGCAGGCTCACGTTCCTGCAGGAAAGTTAAAAAACAAAACACAAAAAATGCCACCCCCCTCTAAAAGCAACAATCTGAACTCTAACCTAAAATAACCTATAAATGAACCCTTAAGCACATCCATACTTGTGCTCAAGAGAACTTCTCATTGAGTGTTATCCGTGATTTGGAGAGTTGCTGGTGATTTGAATGTTTTATCTCATATATTTTTGGCATATATATATGTGTGTGTGTGTGTATTGTATTTGCCATTTCTCTGCTGTATCCTATCTGGCCTTTTCTAAAAATTTGTTATTTGGGATAATGTATCCATTCCTGTATTTGTTTCAGTGCAACTAGGTGATTTCTCAGTGAAATGTTTGAAGTTTTGCTGTGATGGGCATGCCAAACTTGTTTTTTGAGTTGCCCTACCTGCCACACAAAATTTTCATGGAGATTGGAGTTAGTTTTTGAAAATTTTGGATTTTTTTGCAGTTTTTTTGTTAGCTGGTTTTTGGCTTTAAAATTTACATAGATGTGCACAATTCCCGATTAAATTTTACATGCCTTTATGTTTAGTTTGATGACAGTGAAGATAACTTGTCAAATGAATTTGTTTTTGGTGAATATTTAAGTTTTTTATTTGTCAAGTTTTTTACCTTGTTTTTTTCCCAAGCATTTCCCAAGTCTGACAAATATACTTTTGGATTGCCAAGTCATTCCGTTCTTTGAATACTGTAACTTTGATGTTGTCATTATAGTGGGAGTTAGAAAGAGCATGTTGGGAAATGGCTCCACTTTGACCGTGGAGACACAGGTGTTCTTTGGAGGAACTCAAAAAATCTCAGCTTCTTGTTACATAAAAAAGGTTAGGGCCTTAAATAGAAAGACCCTTTCTTGCATTTGACACCTTACATAATTCCATTGACAACAATTCAAATCCAAAATGGGAATTACGAGTATACTTGGACACATAAAAGTCAAACAATATATTAGACGAGATAAGATGATTTTATTAATGTTCAACCAATGTTTTAAAAATTGGTTGACTCTGAATGGACTCGGCTAAGATGATTGAGTCAACCATCAAGGGTTATGATTTGGCCTTCAAATCAGTTTAGGGACTGGTTGGGTGTATGAACTGATCGGTTCAGTACCAAACCTGTCCAACTTGGCTGAGTTGATACCGATTTGCCACCTCAACCAATTGTCTAATATATTTGAAAAACTAACTATCTTGGATAATTGTTCAAATACATTAACTTGAATTGAGTGTAGAGTTAAAGGCATTTGCAAAAGCAGAATGGCAGCCCCCAGGAAATGCTGCCTGCGAGAGCTATTTCAGATGAAATAAGTCATGTAAGGCATCCTAGTGGTAGCGAACCACCACGTTTTTTAATCAGTCATTGATTGAGGAGGGAGGATACTGTCCATGAGCTTAGAGCTTGGTGGGCTTCAGCTGTTTCTCAGGCCACAAAGATGCTTCTAATTGAGCTACTATGGTTGGTTTGGAGGGTTCATACCCCATCCACTTCAAATTGCAAAATCCCCATTAACCATGTTGGACCTTAAGGCATTTATAAAGGAGGACAAGGTGAAGCTTGTCCCGTTTCTGCCATTCCTAGATATAACTAAGGAGATGATGTCTTGAGGCCCTAAGGTTGCAAACATGGAGTACCAAGAGATGGATCGACCGACAGTGTCCACAGACCAGTAGGCAGAGCCCCACATCACACCACTCGTCACCTTGTGATCGATGGCTGCACGATTCACCACACCAGCTTGGCTCACAGAGGACAGCAGGTCTTGCTCCATGAGGTAACGAGTCCGGTGTTGTGGTAAGTGTCAT
>CBVK0101615810.1:4436-27102 GCA_900067695.1 Picea abies
AGATTTCTTTCTTTCTATTGCTTTGTTTTTATTTATATTTGAAAAAGAAAAAGATGTTAGGATGAGATTTTTTTTTTCTTCTCATCTTGAAAGATTTTCAAAGGAGAAATAAAAAAAGAACATCGTTTTTTTTTTTTTTCTATTGCTTTCCTTAAAAGAATGCTTTGTACATTTTGCATCAGAAAGAGAAAATATTACATTTCGAGGTTTGAAAGATTGTTCATACATTTTTCTTTTTTGAAACTATTTTTCATTGAATATTTAGTGTCAATTTTTCTTTGTCAATGTTATTATAAGTTTCATTTTTACAAGAGTCTCAAACAACATTAGTTGCACTTCCATACCCTTTGAGTAAAGAACAAATAATAAAATGAACGTTAAATTTAAAATTTACTATACTTTATTTCTAGGGTTCATAAAAAATCTTAGGGTTAGGGCCTTCGATTAGTATTGGAGAGATAACTCTCTAAGGTTGGTTAAAAAACATAGGAGTCTGAGATAGGAAGAGAAAATACAATTTTTGTATAGGCATATCTAGAAGCCTCCTCCAACATAGGATCTAAACACAAGGTCGTGTGAGGAATGTTAGAGGCGATAACCCCTTGGAAACATGACCAAGAATAAAAGATTTAGTGTATTTGGGGTTTTTTACTGATGTGACATTGACTCATTTTGAATTATTCCTCTGTGAATTTTGAACATGGTTTAATTTTTCTTGAAGTGACACTGACCCACCTGGCATCAGTCCTTTGTAAGCTTCAGACCTAATTTGAGATTTTATGAAGTAACAATATCCCTTTTGTAGATAGTCCTATCAAAGAGATTCAAACTCAGTTATCCAATCCATATGCTTTTTCCTGACTATCGATTGTACCCCCTAGAGCCCAACTAGGATTTGGTGACTTTAGTGGCCTATCATTAGGTATATGAGAGGTGACTATGGGATATTTCTCATGGTACCTTAGGAAAAAAGTGTATCATGTTATTAGTACCCCTGGAGGGTGCCCCATGAAGTAAGGGTTACTTGCACCCGGTAGGGTTCGTAGGTTGAGGTCGGGGTAAATTCTTCTGACTCCTTCGTTCATCACTCTCAAGACTTGATCAACTAATTCTAGTATCTGAAAGGTCTTCTTTTAGTTTTTCATTGCTTTAGTATTAGGAACTTATCCACCTCGACTGAAGTTTTGGAGAAGTTTTTTATCTGTGATGTTTCTCTTAGGGATTTTTAGTGGAGTGTTTCTTTGTATAATTGGAGTTACATTGTGTTTGTATCACCACTTTTGTATCGTTGATTCAAGGTGGTATGCCAAATGCTGAGTTGGTTGGGAAGAACCTTTGGTATTTCTTTTGAAAGCGTGGAGCCACCTCCTAGAAGGAATGGGTTTCAAGGATGATTTTAGGGGATAAATTTCGCTCCTAGGATAATTTTCCAAGGTTTTTTCCCAAAAACGATTCAACATTCTAAAAATTATTCATCCAAATTCTATAGGATAAAATTATTTTACCTTAAAAATCACCAAAATTTAATACAAACTAATATAAAATTCATAGAAATTTGAATAGTTTTACAAAAATATCGCCAAACAATTATAGTTAGCATATGAAGGATTAGTAATATTCGCCAAGGTTTCTACATTTTAAAATAAATTTCCATCCTTAAACTCATCCCTAATTGGTTTTTATACCATTGGTTCATCAAAGTCAGTGCGTGAGATTTTCTCGGACATGAACAATCACGCAAAGGATGAAATTTTGCATAAGAAAGTCATGGCCAAAGTTCTTGAGGATACCAACCAAGGGACCCCTTCCAAACATGATTCTTGTGATTTTTCATTCTTTGGGAGTGTTGGTTCCCCCTTGATGGCCACTTTTAACAATCCTAGGTTAAATGCATGACTAGCTGTTTTGTTATGGACCACTCTAAATGTCTTGAATTCTCTAGAATCTTCTTAGATAAAAACCTTATTTCATGGTTATTGAATGTATTTTGATCCTTTACCTTTCGCATTAATGAAGTTTATTTCTCCTCCTTCTCCCTCTTCTAGTGAAATTTGAGCTACTAGTAACTAGAAAGTATAAAAGGAAGGGGGAGAGGAAGAGTAAGAAGAATAAGTCACCAACCTCTACTAGTCATGTTAGCGACGTGCCACCATTCACTACGAGTCATGATGGATGGAAAATTCTATTCACTAGTACTCATATTGGCATCATGTCACCAGACTCTGCGATTCATGTTGGAGATCAATAACCAATGTCTTCAAGTCACTTGGAAGCAAAAGTACAATCACTGTGATTTATACTATAATTAGTATACCAACCTCTACAAGTGATGTTGAAGACCACCACCTAGCCTTTACAAGTCATGGTTGGGGAAAGAGCCTAGTCCCTACAAGTCATATTGGTGTTCAACAACCAACATCTACTAGTCAGGATGGGACCATGAAACCAACCTCTGCTAGTCATCTTAAATATATGTCAACAACCTCTTTGAGTCATGTCAAAGATAGGAAACTATTTGATGCAAGTCATCTTGGGGGAACTAGTCTAGACAGTGTTATCCATGCTAAACAAACATCACCAACCTCTACAATTCATGTTGGATATCAACACCTAGCCATTGCAAGTCATGTTGGTGGAAAGTCATCCACCTCTATAAATCATGTTGAGGGCATTGATACTATTGAGAAACCTATATGTATAGGATGTAAGCCCAACTTACCTTGTAAGATTTGCAGAGTATATCACCTTAACATTTTTTTCCCTCCTATTGTCATGGTAGGAAGAGTGTGGCATTTGCCTAAGGGATCTTCTAGTTATGAGTTATATTCAGTTTCCCAACAAAATATTCAATCATTGGTTGATGAAGTTGTTTTTTCGATGCAATCTTCTCCTAATACCACTCTCATTTTAGGGGGTGATGCATCTCTTTATCGTGTTGTCTCACATCCTTTTCAACAAGTGGTTGATGAAGTGGTCATATCGATGCAATATTTGATTGATATCACTCTTCCATTGGATATCGATGAGTCTTCCAAAGTGATATTGCCAATGCAGTATTTGGTTGATCCCACTCTTGTGTTGGGGAGTGACACATCTTTCAACTATTTCTTTAGTATGTCTAGTTCAGTACCTTTTGAACAAGGTGGAATTCCACTATCTTTGAGTATGATGCCTCCAAGTCCTAAGATGGTTTGCATTGATTGGGATGATCTAGTTGAGCCTTGCCTTCCTTCTTCTACACCTTTTCAAGTAATGGTTATGGTTAAATATTATTTGTAAGGAATTTACCAATGTATTAGAGAAGAAGGATCCTATGCAAGTATTTTATCCTCGGCTTGGAAAGCTTGTGGTTCTCCCAATATTGTGTCAACTACCAGTGAGTTCTTGGATTTTGATATAAGACCTAGTGAGTGTTTGGGGATTCTTCCTTAGTTTCATATCACATTAAGTGGAAATACTTTCCTAGTCAATCTATTAGTGGTGTCAGACCCTCTATATTTCAATATGCTTCTTGGGAGCAACTATGTTTATGCTATGAATCTTGTGGTATCTATGATTTTTCATGTGATGCATTTTCCTCATAACGAAAGCATTGTCACTATTGATCATGTTTAATATAATAA
The DNA here is from genome assembly GCA_900067695.1 of Picea abies. Classification (NCBI taxonomy): domain Eukaryota; kingdom Viridiplantae; phylum Streptophyta; class Pinopsida; order Pinales; family Pinaceae; genus Picea; species Picea abies. Next base: position 8,060 of record CBVK0101615810.1, read on the forward strand.
TCATCAAACTAGTTCAACTTTAGGTTAGGTTTCCCCTTTTTGTGTTCTTAGTGTTCAAGTAGATTCTACCTTGCCACGGGTGAATTAATGACGTCATATTCTTGGTGTTCAATTGCTTCTGAGGAAGGATATTTACAGTCATGTTTACCTTTTTGATACAAGGTCTCACTAATTGATCATGCAGTTTACACAACGGGTAAATGTGAGCCCTTTCTCTCCCTTATTGACTTGAGTAATATGGTGCTTCCCCTTGATTCTGATATTACTATTTGTGTGTTGTAAAACCCTAGTTTCATCAATGTTGAGTTTCCTTTAGATGAGGCTATCCTTGAAGCTATGAGTATGGATCCTCGACATGTTTCTAAAATAGAAATTTATAGTTTCTTTACTAAATAATTCATTGGCCTTAGCCTAGAAATGGTCTCAAGATGAAGAAATATTATGCATAATCCATAAGGTTATGTGTTTCTCTATAGATATTATAATTTTATGGTTTCTTGTTTTCAGGTTTTGTATCCCATAACACTTGTTTTTATTAGAGGTTTCTATATTGGAATTATCAAATTATACGTGAGTTTTTTTGGTATTATATATAGGACTTTGAAGAAATTTTTCTTTGGTTCCTTTTCTTCCATGTTGATCCTTTCTGAAAGACAAAGATCTCAAAACTGACATATAAGTTAGATTTCCCCATTCATGCATTTTTTCATCATCCATTTCTTGTTTCATTTTCCCTTAGGAGCAACCCCATTGATTTGCGACAAAGAACCTTCTTTGTGTTTAGAAGTGTTGTAATTCACGTGGTAGATCTTATCGTTCATGGATACCCTAGCTAGAGCCTTGTTCATAGTTTGAAACCCATGATGAAATACATCCATAGGATCAAGAGACATGTTTATCTCTGCCATGAGTTTTCATTGAATCCTCATATATTATTCTCATTATTATTATGGCTAATAGCGATCCAAAAATGAGAGGCTTTACTGAAAAAACTACAAGTTAAGTTTATTTACTTTATGCATCGGATCGATAAGAATGTGAAATACATAAATTCTACGAATTGTTGCAGAATACAAATTATGACATTTTTCTTGATGCTCATAAATGATTAAAGAGTTCAATCATCATAAACCCTATTGAAAATAAGAGAAGATAACAACAAAAGAAGAAAGAGAAGTAGACATAAGAAATTGTTAATGAAGTTCACCAATCTTTGGCTACATCTTCGGGGCCCCTTCCAAGTGGAGGACCTCTTTATTGCTCTTCAAATGCTCAAGTTCTCTTTACAATGGATCTTTGCTATTACAAAAGGCTTATGATCTGTTGTACAAGACCTCCTTGTTCATATACATACATGCCTCAACAAACTACTCTAAAAAACATGACAAAATGCCCCTCAAAACATGAGAAATGGGCTTAAAAATTCAACTCTTCTTCACATTCCCTGCATACAAAAAGCACCCCCTCAAGCTCAATAAGCCTGGTCTATATAGTTTTTAGGCTTAGATGAGGAAGACCAACTTTCCACAAGAATATGACCTCTCTTTGGGATCAAATCCCCCTTCAAATAGCCAAAATATCCTCAAAAATTCCCCACCTGGGCCAAACTATAGGAACAAAACCCCAACTATGCATAAAAAAATCAAAATAAGCCCAATAGGGTTGGGCGTGCGCACAACAATAGGTCACATGGTAACTAAGGTGGCCAAGCCCCATCCCTTTGGGCTGGGCGCTGGCTCCTAGCCCTCAAATAGTGGTCATGTGTTGCTAAGTAATGGGTCACGCCCCTCCTATCATGCCTAGCCCCAGGTTCCAACTCCGTAGCATAAGGTGGAGGGTGTTGGAATCACGCCTCTTGATTTGATGGTTGAGAGGTTATACTAATGCGTCGTGTCCTAGTTTCATTCCATAAGAAGAAGCCTCGGGTTGGGGCTTAGCCCCAACCCCCTTTGCACCAATTTACACCATACATACCAATTTAATCATATTAAAGTAGGTTTTGACCCATACCATAAGCTTTGGCGCATTGGCCAATGGTCCTCTACCAAGACTTTGCGCTCGATTAGAGGTCAGGGGTTCGAAACCCATGAACACCAACAACATTTTAAACTTCCAACTAGTGATAGGGTGCCATGTGGTAGCCCATGTATGAACCACGCAGAATCTCTTCGTTTGCCTTACTAAATGGCACTAGTCAATTTTTAAGGGGATCTTCCCTATGCCCAGTCAACTGTTGTTGTGTTGCCACATGTCTCAATGCTACATCAACATGGTGATGTCATGTTGACATCAACATTGACTTTTTTTCCTATTGACCTGTTGAATTTTTACCTGTCTGGGAAAATGGTCAGAGTTTGATAACTCTCGCATACAACATCCATTTGAGAAAATAAATATATGGTCGAAATATATGGTAAATATATGGGCTTCCCAGGAAAATTCCACATATGTCCAATGGCACCATATCAATCTCTACTTCGTCAACTGTTAAGCCCTAATATTGGCTCATTACCACTTAATTGGGGCATATTAGATATCGTTCATGGATACCCTAGCTAGAGCCTTGTTCATAGTTTGAAACCCATGATGAAATACATCCATAGGATCAAGAGACATGTTTATCTCTGCCATGAGTTTTCATTGAATCCTCATATCTTATTCTCATTATTATTTTGGCTAACAGCGATCCAAAAATGAGAGGCTTTATTGACAAAACTACAAGTTAAGTTTATTTACTTTATGCATTGGATCGATAAGAATGTGAAATACATAAATTCTACGAATTGTTGCAGAATACAAATTATGACATTTTTCTTGATGCTTATAAATGATTAAAGAGTTCAGTCATCATAAACCCTATTGAAAATAAGAGAAGATAACAACAAAAGAAGAAAGAGAAGTAGACACAAGAAATTGTTAATGAAGTTCACCAATCTTTGGCTACATCTTCGGGTCCCCTTCCAAGTGGAGGACCTCTTTAGTTCTCTTCAAATGCTCAAGTTCTCTTTACAATGGATCTTTGCTATTACAAAAGGATTATGATCTGTTTTACAAGACCTCCTTGTTCATATACATACATGCCTCAACAAACTCCTCTAAAAAACATGACAAAATGCCCCTCAAAACATGAGAAATGGGCTTAAAAATCCAACTCTTCTTCACATTCCTTGCATACAAAAATCACCCCCTCAAGCTCAATAAGCCGGGTTTATATAGTTTTTAGGCTTAGATGAGGAAGACCAACTTTCCACAATAATATGACCTCTTTTTGGGATCAAATCCCCCTTCAAATGGCCAAAATATCCTCAAAAATTCCCCATCTGGGCCAAACTATAGGAACAAAACCCCAACTATGCATAAAAAAATCAAAATAATCCCAATAGGGCTGGGCTTGCGCACAACAATAGGTCACATGGTAACTAAGGTGGCCAAGCCCCATCCCTTTGGGCTGTGCGTTGGCTCCTAGCCCTCAAATAGTGGTCATGTGTTGCTAAGTAATGGGATCACGCCCCTCCTATCGCGCCTATCCCCAGGTTCCAACTCCGTAGCATAAGGTGGAGGGTGCTGGAATCACGCCTCTTGATTTGATGGTTGAGAGGTTATACTAACGCGTCGTGTCCTAGTTTCATTCCATAAGAATAAGCCTCGGGTTGGGGCTTAGCCCCAACCCCCTTTGCACCAATTTACGCCATACATACCAATTTAATCATATTAAAGTAGGTTTTGACCCATACCATACCATACATACCAATTTAATCATATTAAAGTAGGTTTTGACCCATACCATAAGCTTTGGCGCATTGGCCAATGGTCCTCTACCAAGACTTTGCGCTCGATTAGAGGTCAGGGGTTTGAAACCCATGAACCCCAACAACATTTTAAACTTCCAACTAGTGATAGGGTGCCATGTGGTAGCCCATGTATGAGCCACGTGGAATCTCTTCATTTGCCTTACTAAATGGCACTAGTCAAATTTTGAGTGGATCTTCCCTATGCCCAGTCAATTGTTGTTGTGTTGCCACATGTCTCAATTCTACATCAACATGCTGATGTCATGTTGACGTCAACATTGAATTTTTTTCCTATTGACCTGTTGACTTTTTACCTATCTGGGAAAATGGTCAGATTTTGATAACTCTCGCATACAACGTCTATTTGAGAAAATAAATATATGGTCGAAATATATGGTAAATATATGGGCTTCCCAGGACAATTCCACATATGTCCAATGGCACCATATCAATCTCTACTTCATCAACATAATTATAAGTGACTGCAAACTTAATTTTACATTGCTTGGTTACTTGAAAATTATTATCACCACATATCCATCCCAATGGATATGGTCTAGGATGTGGCTTAGTTTCAAGTCTCGAAGAGGCTTATTATCTTAAATTATCTCTTTTTCAAGGCGTTGATTACCTTTCCTGAAGTTTTTCTATGCTATATTGATGTTTGGTTCTTAACATCAACATAATTAGAAGTGACTGCAAACTTAATTTTACATTGCTTGGTTACTTGAAAATTATTATCACCACATATCCATCCCAATGGATATGGTCTAGGATGTGGCTTAGTTTCAAGTCCCAAATTTTTTACAACCTTTTCACTGATTAAATTGGCTTGTGATCCACTATCTACAAGAGTATCAATTTTAAAATTATTTTTTATGACCCTTATGTGGAAAATTTCACCCCTTTTACACTCATCATTTACCACATCTGAATTAGAAGATCTAGTACTTGCAACATAATTTATACCTCGTATTCCCATAATTACAATTTTTGTCTCACCACCAGAGTCTAATCCCAGATCCACTTGAACTGTTGTAGTTGTGGTATTCTTTCTTGCTTGATTGGAATACTTCTTTGGCTTTAACTTAGGATGTAAGATCCAAAAATGATCTTCATCATGGCCGACCTTCTTGCAATTCTTACAAGTAGGCTTCTCCTTTCTTGTTGTGTTCATCTTCTTCTCTTTCTCTTTTCTTTTCCCTGAATCCTTTCCTTGCCAAGTATCTGTAGAAACACTATCACCAACATTCCCTTTACTTGATTTAATGTGAATGGCTTGTACACATGCTTCATCAAAGTTAGAAGGATTTAACATAAGAATAATGTGCTTGTGATAAGAATGTAAACCACCAATATATTTTAGGAGTGTCTCTTGTGTATATAAAGGAATACCCAAATTTAATTGTTTCTTATGAAATATTTGAGTATAATCTTATACACTTTGATTTTTAGCTTGCCTTAACCTTTGCCAATTCATCATTTTCTGTTGCATGTATGCTAATGGATAAAACCGTTTCTTCAATGCAGTGATAAAATCATTCTAGGAAGAGATTGCTTTACCATTTTTCTTGAGATCATCTTTAGTTTTTATTTCCCACCATATGAGAGTTGTGCCTCCCAATTTGAGACTTGCAAGTTGGATCTTTGTTTCATCATCAACAATCCTTTCTATCCTACAATAGAATTCAAGCTATCTAACCCAATTATCTAGCTTTTCTACATCTAATTCACCATCATAAGTGGGTAAATTAAACTTTACATCAAACTTTAATAAAGACATATCAGAAGAATGATGAGTTTTTTTAGGTTTCTTATCCTTGGAGGAATTTACACTTACTTCACTTGTAGATGACGAGGATGAAGGGGAAGAAGGTTTTGAAGGTCCACCACCTCCAACACCTCCTTCTTCTCTTTCAGAAGATTCACCTTCTTCAACCTTTGTAATTCTTTGTTGTCCTCTTTCATGGTAAAGTTCCTCTACCATGGATTTCATCAATTGAAAAGCCTCAAAGAAATTTTCTTGAAGACATCTCTTGTTTATGAGGTCTCCTTTGAATATCCGGATTAAAAGTCTCAAGTTGGCCTTCTCCTCGCTTGATTTTGGCTTTGGTGAGCATCCAATGGTTGCAATTCCTATCAAACCTTCAAAACCAAATGCTCTGATACCTAAAAACTTGATCCAAAAATGAGAGGTTTTACTGACAAAACTACAACTTAAGTTTATGTACTTTATGCATCAGATTGATAAGAATGAGAAATACATAAATTATATGAATTGTTATGGAATAGCAATTATGACATTTTACTTGATTCTCATAAATTATTAAAGAGTTCAGTCATCATAAAAAGTGTTGCAAACAAGAGAATATAACAACAAAACAAGAAAAAGAAGTAGACACAAGAACTTGTTAATGGAGTTCACCAACCTTTGGTTATGTCTTCGGGCTCGCTTCCAAGTGAACGACCTCTTTATTTCTCTTCAAATGATCAAGTTCTCTTTATAATGGCTCTTTTCTGCTACAAAAGGCTTCTAATCTGCTGTACAAGACCTCCTTGCTCAGATACATACATGCCTCAACAAACTCCTCTCAAAAACATGAGAAAATGCCCCTCAAAACATGAGAGATGGGCTTAAAAATCCAACTCTTCTTCACATTCCCTGCATACAAAAAGTACCCCCTTAAGCTCAATAAGCCTGGTTTATATAGGTTTTAGGATCAAACCCCCCTTCAAATGGCCAAAATATCCTAAAAAATGACCAATCTGAGTCCATGTGCCACACGAACCGAGTCTAGTCATAGCCTTTATTGCTATTACGGTACCCCGTCTAAATTCATTTAAACCATAAAGTTGTGATACCTGAAGATTCCATCGGTATTTGCTTTGGGATTCTCATCCGTCAAATGAAAAGGTATGAAATCGACCACATCCCTGTCCAAATTGCACAGTAAATGCCAGAATCGCCCAATAGGATTTACCTCGTTAACTCGTCCTGTCGAAAAACTCAGATCCAAGTTGTGTCCATAGGGTCATGATGAAAAACAATTATGACTGAACTTTCCAGCTAAGCCTAAGTATAAGGCTCTGAAAATGCGCCATAGAATGCATTGGTTTCATAAATAACTTAGCGATTTTCAAATTCTATAGAGCGAGCAAGCCTGTGCAATCCTGAAACCTGTAGTTGTGATTCCCAATCCTTATTTCACCATAGAATTTGTTGATAAATCAGATCCCACAATGCCGAGATCCATAGAAAGTCAATGAGCCCTACGACCCCTGAGTTGAGGTCATGGGTGATCTTAAGGGGAAGTTGGAGCAGGTTAAGCTCCTTGATCTTGACTTAACAAATCCAGTCTTGTTCTCCCATATGAACATAGACGTCTTCTGGAGTATCTCTCCAGACTAGTTGATAGGCACATAATTTGTGCCAAAGCCCAAATTCATCAACCTCTTCAACTCAACTATCATGAACCTTAGAGACTTATCGATGTTTGGTACCACTCGCGATGTTGCGCAGTGCACCAAATTCCTAATCAACAGGGTGCACAACTGAATTCTCTAATTATATAGGTGGTATCAAATCCATGCTGAAAACATCCACCAACTTAATGGACTGTCCCTCAAAGGTGAGGATGTGTCTAAAGAATTTCAAGGTCCCAACAAGCACGAAAAAAATAAAGGGGAGCATAGCCTCTATGAAATATTCCACACATAGAGGGGGTTTGCATAGCCAAAATCGACCCAATACTACAAGAGACACTCAGAAATGGCTGCTACATCATATCCAAAAAGGTTACGAGGTTGTATTACAAGGGAGAATGCACACTAGATGCATTATTAGTAGCATATTTTTGTGCTAATGGCACCATATTCAATTGGTGTAGTTACCTGTTGGAGGAACTACTCATGGCTTGTGAAGAAGCATAGGAGAAGAGATGCACCTTCACATATGGATACATGTTGCTGACATTCACAATGCTAAAGTGGAAGCCACTTGCTAGAAGACCGTTGGTGCTACTAGACAAGGGGCACCCTGAAAAGATGTTTGAACCCTGGAATTCCATGGCAGACTTGGAGAACATGACCTTTAACAACATGACATGCTCCAAGTGGTATAACAGGATCATTGACACTACACATAGGTTGCGCATTCTGCAGGAGCTCCTCAACTGTAGCATGAGGAATATTTCCTTCAGCATGAACCAACATCATACGTTTGTATGGCTGAGGCATGAAAAGAGTGAGTATTTCTATTCGAGGATGATGTCGTTCAACTTAGATGAGGAGGCCTTCAAAAAAGAGGTAATGTCATGGCCGAGAGTTAAACGCAACCCACACAAGTTAAGGACGCACTACATTTTTCTTGCAGAGTTGCTGAAGAAGAAAGGCCAAGAAGCAGGGGTAGGACTAAGATTAGGCTCAGAGGTGCCAAAGAAAGAAGATCCAACACAGACAAAATCTGAAGAGGAGGAGGAGATGCAACAACTAGAGAGGAAGAAAATAGCACTATTGATATTCCCACAGATGCCAAAGCAAGCCATGTTGACAAGTAAGGATTTCAATGATATCCTAAGAGTTTCTTTCATCACAGAACTAGTGGTGAATAATTTTACAATAGGGGTCTCATTGAGCAAAGTTTTGAATGCCTAACCCCTTTCATCCATCATCCCTCACACTCGCTCAATGATACGAGCAACCCTAGTCATCTATATTCAAGATGACCCTGAGCCTCACACCCTTCCATCCACAATCATCACTAAGAACCCTCCATCACCACCACAACCCCAATTTCCAATCCCATAAACCACTAGTCCACCCCAAACCATAGATCCAGAGCCGATGCAACTCGATCCCCTAGAACAACCAGAGTAGATGCAACTCGATCCCCCAGAACAACCAAATCCATAACTCCATGAAACAAGACCAAAGTTACTTGAGCAACGACTAAAACTTTTTGTTCCAAATCCATAAGTACCAGAGAAGATATTACAGCTGACTGGTCCGAACCCTAATTCCTAGGACCAATAGATTGTGCCTTTTGTGTAGTAGAAGGACACTCAAATGGTAGAGGATATACAATCTCAAATCCCCCATCACATCCTCAATGACCAAGGTTAAGGGTGCCCAGGGAAATGTAAATTTGGAATCAGACACAAGTAAAGAGAAGGAGCTACCAGAGGTTCAGAAGGAACCAGAGTCAACCTCCGGGTAGAGCGCGACATCCGCGTAGGAATATATGGAGATGGTTCTTAAGAACCCTCAATAATGCACAGAGTTGTTGCAACTCTGCCTGGCTAGAATAGAGGTTCTGACATTCCTACCATTAGTGTTTAGGTTGGGGCTTGCGCCCGGACTATCGACAGGAGAGGAGGAGGTAGAGACCCCCTCAAAACATTCAATGACTAGTGGAATTCCACTATAGAACCGAGCACCCAGGGACACAGCCTTGTCATCTGTTGACCTTGTACAGTGGCCAAAAATACACTTTGTTGGAATGATCATAGCATCAACTAATCAACTAGAGTAGAGGCTCCAACAGGCCGAGAGGTCTGTAGAGTTCATAAGGGAGGAAACACTCCTTGTGAAAACATGCAGAAAATGAGAAGAACATGAAACAATCCAGGTCGAGCACAAACTACAAAGACTTCAGGAACATCTTGCTGAATCTTGGTGGGAAATTGGGAAGGCAGCACCCCAACTGCCAGAAGCCAGTGATGCAGGAGAGCAAGGGAATCAGATTGAAATACTCCAAGGACCATGGTCCCAATTGTCGATTCACATCGAGCATATATAAATGCAGTTGTCGTAGACTCAGAAAAAAGCATAACAACAGCCTCGAAAGATGTAGGAGAATATGGAGAAGATAGTGCTCAAAGGAAACAATGCCCGAGCAACACTACATAAGCACATAATTGAGTGCACAAATATTTTCAGAATTCAACGATTAGATGGGAATCATCACTAGATGCAACCAGACCTTGGAGGATGTGCACACTAGAATCTAGGTGTTGGAAAAAGAAGTTGTGGCTATGATGGATCCATTGGAGAAACGATAGAAGTTTGATAAGATTCAACAAGTAGACAATGAGTTGAACGCCCTATTTGAGGCACAATCTATAGCTAAGAAGGAGATGTGTGACTTCTAGTTTTTCATTCAGACAATTTATATGCAGATGCATCAAGTTGATGAAGCAATAGATTCTGAATGAAAATCCTTGGTCGCATCCAATCCCAACGGATGTATTACAGATGTGACACAATAGTTCATAGAAAAGGCCTCACTCCTTGGTAAGAAATGGTAGGATAAAATTGGAATCTTTCAAGAAGTGAAGAAGAGGGGAGGACAAGGGAAAACAACAGTTTCTCCTAGAAGCTGCAAAAGATCCAAGTACTTGACTCGAGGGCGATTCAAGGATTATGGTCAGAGCCTATTGGGCCCTTCATTTTTGGATAAGGAGTTGCACAAGAAATACTACTACCCCAGTTTTGTCCCAGTACAAGTTGCACAAGCTACAAAAGACGCTAGACAATAGAGAAAGGAGAAGTAACATAAATTAGTTGTGAAAATGACAGTGCAACACCAACAAAGAAAAAGAAATTGCAATAGAACAAGAAAACGTGAAAACCAAATCCAGAAGACACAAATTAGATTATATATAGGGATGAATATAATTGTAAAAGGGTTGGTTGGTATCACAAGTGTAAGGTTTGGTCATAGTTGTTGTTGTCTATTGTTGAGAAGTCATATTTTGAGTTCTGTAATGTAATTTGTACACCATTTTGGGAATTAGAGCTCTGCGGCATGGGTCCAGAGCCAAGAGTCTATAACAGAGAACTACCTTGTATCTATGAGATTATAATTAAGAAATATCTGAAGACAATAGATGAAGAAGGATCCAAATTTTCAAAATATGTTGCATCTTTCTATGTTTAAGCTCTGCATGATGTTTCTATGTTTGAATGCTTTTCCGCAACATAAGTAGCCTTAGTTATTCCTTATATGAGTTCATATTTGTTCCATAGTTATATGTATTGTGCAAGATCAATATGAATCTTGAAGGTTCTATAAACCCACCTAAGTATTCTCCTTTCCCTTCCCTATCCTTTTATCTCAACAACTCTTTGGGTGAGACTTCTTCTCTTCAGAGGAGATGAAAATGCCAATGCTCTAGACTACATGGTACCTTTTTTTGGTAACCTGAGAATGACCATGGTATGATAAATATTGTGCCAACAACTAATGCATGAAATTTTTTAAATAATGCCCATTGATAGGGGCCTCGAGAATCTCTCCATTAATATTTTTCAGTGAGAATGAGTATTTTCCATCAGCAACTGCAATTTGGAAAGGTCTGAACTAGAGATGATCAAATTTTCCATGTTTCCCTACATCTTCCTTTCTAGCTTCCCATTTTTAAACTTAATCTCCAAGAAGAAACTCCTTGTCTTTAGCTTTTTTATCAAAAAGGGCTTTCATAATATCTTGGTATTTTTGGATCTTATCATCCACTTCTACTTTGTTTTGTTGAAATTCGATGATTTTATTTATTCTTCTCGTAACATCATTTGGTTCTTCATTCACATCCTTCTAGAGTTTCATCACAAGAAGAGCAATATTAATAGGAATAATAGCATCAGTACCATAGACTAATTGGAAAGGAGACATACCTATATATTTTTTGGTGCCAATTCGATTTGCCCATAGGGCGCATTTTAAGTGTATTTTCCAAGATTTTTTTTTCTTTGTAAAAAATTTCTTGATTATATTCATCAAAATCTTGTTAGATGATTCAACCAACCCATTTCCCTGATGGTAATAAGTTGTAGAATGACCTAAAATAATATTGTATTTTTGACATAAATTGATCATTTCAATAGATTTAAAAGCCTGAGCATTATCAATAAATATTTTCATAAGACAACCAAATCTTGCCATGATGTTTTATTCCAAAAATTTTATCACTACAGAATCTATAGAATTCTGATTTGGAATGGATTGAACCCATTTCGTAAAATAATCATTAACAACTAGAATCCATCTATGTTGAGCACTCGATTGTGCAAAATTTCTCCAATGAATTCTAGGCCCCATTGTTGGAAATGAGATTCAACTTTTACTGGAATTAAAGGAAAGGAACAAAAAAAATTCTTACCAACAAACAGTTGGCATGAATTGCAAGATCTGAACCTTGCATTTACATCAATAAATAATTTTGGCCAATAATATCCTCCCCTTAAAATTTTGTAAGTTGTTTGTCTCCAGGAATGATGTACTCCACATACTCCTTCATGAAATTCATCAATGACAACTTCTAGTTCATATTATATTAGGAAACATAACAAGAAACCCAGAGGGTATTTCCAGTATAGCTTGCCATCAATAATGCAATACTTAATTGCATGTAGCTTTAAAGTTCTTGCTTTAGAAGGAGTCATGTAATTTAGACATTGAAGAGTAAGGAGGTATGTAACAATATAATTGTACCAAGATGAGGAAGAAAACTTATATTCAATCTAAATTATAGGTGCTTTATTTTCAATCTCTTCTATATCTAAAATAGAATCATGAGACTCAAAGTTATTCATTCCAAGCACTCTGAAATTTGATTCAGCTAATAGCCTTTCCAGATCTCGACCTTTCATGAGTTTGGTTGGTTTGACTTCTAAATCAAACTCTTGAATTTTAGACAACCATTTTCCTCTTCTTCCATCACTATCTAGCTAAGCCAATACATATTTAATTTCATTTGTTGGTACATAAGCATTTATTTTCGAGTGCAAGACAAATGTTCGGAAAGCCTTGAGATCCTTCACCATCGCATAAGATTTTTTTTCGAGAATGTCATATCTTAGCTCTGAATATCTGAGGATTTTTCTAAAAAAGAGTATTGGTTGTTCGAATCCTTCTTCTTCTTTTGAAGGAGCATTGTTGCAACAGTAAGTTCAAAAGCAAAGGAGAATATTAAAAATTCTCTTGTATAGTAGGGATTTACCAATACTGGTGCTTCTCCTATGGATTTCTTAACATGCTCAAAATATGCTTTGGCTTCTATAGTCCATTTTACTTTGATGTCCTTTTTTAGCATATCTGTAATGAATTTGATTATTTCAGCAAAGTTAGGAATAAATCTCCTCAAAAAATTGATCTTACCCAAAAAATATTGAATCTCTTTTCTATTTATAGGAATATTAATCAGGTCAATAGCCTCAACTCGTTTAGTATCAACCTTAATTCCATCCTTTGAAACTACATGACCTAAAAGTTTACATTCTTGCATGGAAAAGTGTGTTATTTTGGGATTAAGAGACAAACCAAATTTTCTACATTTTTCAAAGGTTTGTCCTAGGTGCACCAAATGTTTTGCATCATAATTGGAAAAAAATGTCATATTGTCTAGATAAATAACAACAAACGTATCTCTCTCACCTACGGATGTGATATCCATTTCTCTCTGGAAAGTTTCTCCTGCATTCATTAAACCAAAAGGCATCTTATCATACATAAAAACTCCCCATGGAGTAGTAAATGTATTATTTTCTCTATCATCTTCATGAACAACACTTTGATTATATCCCGAGAAACCATCAATCATAGAAATTTTGTTATCCCCTACTACCTTCTCTAAAACATGGTCCATTTTTGGGAGTGGGTAGTTATCTTTATGAGAAGGCCAATTTAAGTTCCTAAAATCAACATAGAGTCTTATTTCAGCATTCTTCTTCCTAACACGGACCAAATTGGCCACCCATTCAAAGTATTTGAGGGGAACAATGATTTTTGCATCAAGGTGTTTTTTAACCTCCTTTCTATTACTAGAAGAAGAATTGGGTTTATTTGTATAAGATTTTGCTTGAAAGGCTTAATACCATGCTTTAATGGAATATTGTGCTCAATAAAAGAAGTATCATAGGTTTTTAAATCCTCATAATACCATGAAAAATCATCTTTATACTATTTAATTAACTCAACATATTACTCTTTATTTTTGTTGGAAGATATTTTGATATTTTGACCATCTTGGGATTTTCATTAGTTCCTACATTACAATCTTCAACTTCTTCGGGTTGAGGTCATAAACTATAATTTAATGGTATATCATCCTCGTCAAACAACCTTTCTAGAGGGATCATATCTCTGGTAATTTGATTGTTTTTAAGTAAGAGAATGCGGTGCTTTGCAATTTTATCTCAGAACTTTTTTGGGTTTTCTCCTTCCTACAAAATCCAGGACAGATCATTCTGATTTTCTTGATCAATGTGAGTCTCAGAAAACTAATCTACCATTTCCATAAACTTCTTTATTTTTTCATCTTCTTCGAATACTTTCCATTGTTGAATTTTTTTTGGAATCGAAGGTCTATGCCTCATCTCAATATGATATCTCAACTTCAAAACAATGGGTGGTATGAAAGTCACAATAGCTTTGGCTAAGGAGTCAAGTTGTTGATTTTGCATTCTGGGAATAGAGTGAATATTAAAAGATGAGAATAAATTCTCTATTAGATCCCGGGAACAATTTCTATACGATATCAATATCATATGGTTAGCTTAGTATTGTTGTTTTATTTTATTTACAATTATCTCAACATCACCATAAACTACCAAATGTTTGATTTTTAGTGTTCTTGCAACTTCTAATCCTAAAACTAAAGCTTCATACACACACACATTATTAGTATAATCAACATCCCATTGTAATATATAAGAGAAAGGAATAACATACTCATCACCTGGTGCCGCAAATAAAACTCCAGCTCCTGCTCCTTCTCAAGATGAAGCACCATCAAAGAACATTTTCCACATCCCTTCTTTAACATTCATAGTTTTATTCACAAACTCTATTTTTTTATTTTCTTCTTCTATACATTCTTCAAAATCATCATCTATGGATAATATACAATTACATAGATCTTGATCAACACCATAGACTGGGTATTTATTAGGGTTTTGAGGGTCACTTATAGTATACACCAGTCTAGTTTCTCTGTACAGTGGAGTGAATTGTCCACCAAAAACTAGAATTGTAACATATGTCATGTCTAGTTAAACTGATCCTCCTAGCTTGGAACCCCAAGATATAGATAGAAGTATTCCATACTTGGAAGGAACTTCATTAAAAACCACATCCATAAGAATACTTTTCACAGGAACCTGAGCAAAATTTACAACTAAATATTTTATCATACCCAGACACTTAACCTTTCTAGAATCAAAAGAGTATAGATATTGGTAAGGTCTGGTAATTTGAAGGCCCAATTTCTCCATGATAATTTTAGGCATTAAGTTATGTGAATCTCCTGAATCTAACATACAATTGTGTAGTAAATGATCATGCACAGTTAATGTAATATAGAAAGGAGCAACAATATCTTTACTATTTTCAATGTGTGGTCCAAACATGATTGTAGGTTTTTCATCCGACAAATTGATAACATCAACTTGGCATTCAACATCAAAATTTTTTATTGCTTTAGGGATTTGTTTTTTATAGATCAAGTTCCTAGCAAGTTCAACGAGAGGCATTGAAATTTTATATTAATTAATTTTGTTCTCTAAATTGAAAGTCCCAATTGGTTTTTCAATTTCCCTGGTTTGAACTTTGGCTTTTGTATTTTCTGGCTTCTTAATCTATACTGCTTTCATTTCAACTTGCTTTTCTCCAGGAGCTTGTGTTTCATTTGATAGTTTTGCAACTGCTACCTCATTTGATTTGTTTCGTGATAAAATATTTTTTGGTGGAGTATTTATTGAATTATTTTCTCTTTCCCTCAAATCATATTTATGCTAAAGCTCGACCATTATTGAATCAGTGAGACCTTTGTATGTAGAGTCTCCCAAATTGTTGATATTTTTATACTCATTAAATAAAGATTCCATATCCAAATATTTCTCACTATCCTGTTTGGTTAGGTGAGGCTCAATATCATCATCTCTAAGGTTGTTTAGCTCTTCATATAATTCATCATAATCTTGGACCTCATCTCCCTGTATGAGATTCTCAGTTTTAAAAGTAGCTTGAATATTTTGATCCTCATTTTTTATTTTCCTTTGCTGTATTTGAGGATTAGGATTTCTCCTGAATTGATTTCTAAGATATGGATAAAGATTGGATTTTTCCATTTCCATCTTGGAAATTTTGTTTGATAAATATTTAAT
This sequence comes from Picea abies, assembly GCA_900067695.1. Lineage (NCBI taxonomy): Eukaryota > Viridiplantae > Streptophyta > Pinopsida > Pinales > Pinaceae > Picea > Picea abies. Next base: position 24,010 of record CBVK0101615810.1, read on the forward strand.
AATTTTAGCCATCTCATCCATTTTTCCCTCTACAGATTTTCCATATCCACAGGCCCCTACATGTTCTTTAAAATGCTCAGGTTCCCTTGTTCCCATCTCAACTTTAGTTTTCACTTTCTCGGATTCCATCATATTTGATTCAATCTCTATAGCATCATCAGGCATCACTGCTAAAGTAGTGGATCTCACTTCTCTCAAAAGTAGAGCAAAATCAATATCAAAATATCTTGTAAAAGTGACTTTTGTAGTTGGTTGGGAAGGTTTAACTTCAGCCAAGATTTTGTGACAAAGATTATTAAATATTTGAATGAAATCTAGGATGGATCTAGATTTTTTGTTTCTCAAGGCTCTGAAATCGGCTAAGTAATAAAGATGGATATTTTTTTTCACCCCATTGTCTTATGTAGGAAGTTTCCATATCATTATATGATGGTATAGAACATACGGGAAGTCCTCTGAACCAAGTTCTTATGTTCCCTTCAAAATTTTGTACTAACAGTCTCATGTAAACATCTTCGTTCTCAACACTGAGAATATCAACAAATTGATCGAAAAAGGCTATATGTTATGTTGTTGTTAAATACCCTTCTCCCGTGAATTTAGGGAGGCTCTTCATGTAATTTTCAGGTAAATCATGCAGGACAACATGAATAACTAAGGGAGAATATCTAGCAGTGACCTTGCAAAAGATCGTAGGGGGTTGAGTGGTATATTTGCTTTTCCACTAGCTCCTACACCTGCAGTACCATCCATTGAAAGTCTAGGATATGGAATTCTAGGACTAAAAGGGAGATTATCAAAAACTTCAAAATACCGATCTACTAAACTTTTGACTACTTTGGGATGGTGTGAACGAAGTTTAGGCAAATGATTGTGAGGCGATGGAAGATATAAATGAGGGGGAAAATGAAAAATTGAGCTTGGTTCCTTAGATTTACCAGATGTATATATAGGAGAAGTAATAGGGGATGAATTTGAGTATACAAAATAATCTTCAATGTTTTTGGAAACAATTTTTTTTTTCTTTAGGAAGAGAAAGAATCAACTGTGTACTAATGATAGTAGGAATTGAAATGGATTCTTTTTTTTCACTGGTAAAAGTATCTATCAATGAAACAAGGATGGTCTGGTCAATCTCAAATTTTATTTCAGGAATAACTACTTTTGGAGTTTCTATTTTAACTTTAGATTTACTAGTTGATTCTTCTGCAAAATGAACTTGTTTATATTTTTCTTTAAGAATTTGTTCTTCAGTGGGAATATTAACATTAACTTGCATAACTCTAGGTTGATAGAACTTACCTCCTAATGTAGAATTTTTTCTAAGATATCCCTTCGGTTTCAACAATTTTTCTAGATCCGAAAATAGCATAGTCTTCTTTTCGTCTAGGTTTTTCCTGGTATTCTTTTGGCCAAATGCCAGATTTTCCTATAATGGAGTCACCAGGTGAAAAATATAATGAACCTTTTCACGTATTCAATCTTTTTTCATCATCAAAGACCAAAATTTAACTTTTTTGTTCTCCTAGGGGAAAAATGATTTCGTTTCTCCATTCCCCGACAACAACGCCAAAAAGATGGTGTTCCTGAGATTGATTCTAACAATCAAATAATAATGTTAGGCATACTGAGATTGATTCTAAGTCTCAAAGAATAATGTTAGGCATCAAACATTTAAAATGAAGTATTTTGTAAGTGCTTTTTTCTACCTTTAGTTTTCTGAGAAATGATCTTTAAATGAAATTAATGATAAGACAGTACATAGGTTGTATCTCGTTATCTAAGCCACAATTGTAATGTCAAATGATGTAGAAATGATTTACAAAAATATTAAAACAAATACATGTATCAATTACAAATAAGTTTGACCTTGTTTGTAGTAGAAGAAAAGTAGAAGATGCACCCTTGAAAGAATATAAAAATGCAGTAATTCACACAGGTCACGGGTCTTGTTTTACTCACAGTAATAACAGAGGAAAATTTGTAACTGGATGAACTTATCATATATTATGATCACAATAGACGTGTTACTAAATTGTAATCATTCACTTTTCAATAAATACAGAAAGAAATTTAGAGAGATGGAAACTCAGAGGTAGCACATAACTCAAATGGAACAAAACTTAGAATCTTTGACTGCACTTGTATTGATATTTAAAAAGTTTTCTCTTTTACATTAGTCTAGAAGCATCCCTCAATATATCTAAAATATATCTGCTTATACAAAATTGTCTCAACTAAAAGTAGTTGTACTTTCTACAATATTTGTTCTAAAAATAAAATACAATCTGAATGGAATAACATAATGTAGATATTGTTGAGTTTCGTTTCGATGTGTTGGCATTATATATGTTATTTCATTTTCTCCCAACTACACTCACTTTTCTATGTTCATTGAATTGGGTGCACATGTCCATCAATGCTACCATGAATCTTGAAGGCTCAATATTCTCATTCAATTCAAAGGTGAACATCTTCTTTTGTACTAGTGGCATCTTTTCTTGGATCTTCTTTTCTTCCTACGTTGTGGCTTGATACTGTAAACTTGGATTCACCGTGAGATCGGAAGAGCGGTTCAGCAGGAATGCCGAGACCGATCTCGTATGCCGTCTTCTGCTTGAAAACTATGTTCATTGAATTGGGTGCACATGTCCATCAATGCTACCATGAATCTTGAAGGCTCAATATTCTCATTCAATTCAAAGGTGAACATCTTCTTTTGTACTAGTGGCATCTTTTCTTGGATCTTCTTTTCTTCCTACGTTGTGGCTTGATACTGTAAACTTGGATTCACCAACAACTCATTTATCTTGAGTAAATCGATCTGGTTCATCTGTTGGGTGGTTGACTAAATATTTTCTTTATTCTTTCTGGAGCTTTCTTGGTTCATATCTTTTTCAATCTGCCCCAAAGCCTCTGAGATATTATTTCCTTCAAATTCAATCTATTTTTTATTTACTGAAGATAATGCCTCCAGACAATCCTCCTTTGCCTCTCTGGCAAGTTTCTTTCTTTGTTCTAGATTTCTTTCCTAGACTTTCAGGGTCATTTCACCCTTCACTTGTTCAGAATGTGAGTAAGGGGAGAGACCAA
>CBVK0101615847.1:0-18428 GCA_900067695.1 Picea abies
CACTTCTTCTGGCTACTGGAGAAAGTGTCTCATCATAATCTTCTCCCTCTTGTTGGGTGATCTGAACCCGGGGGTGATTAGTTTCCAATAATTGATTGATTCTGTGACTCCTTCAAAAGGGTCAGTTATAGATCATTTTTACTTGAGCGATTTGCAATTAAAGGTAAATTTGAAGTCTTATGACCTTGAATCCAAATTGAATTAAAGTCTCTGTAGATTTCTTATGTGTTATATGTCATTCTTTCATTTACTTATCTATGTGTAGAAATTCATGAAAGTAAACATAAGAACATAATACACATAATGGGTGACACTTCCCTTGATAACAATGTTTACTCGATGTGGGCTACGTCTCTGGGTCATGATTCAAGATTGATCGCTTTATTCTCCTCGTTGTAATGATGTCTCTCTTTTACAAGTTGTAAGGCCAAAGTCCCTTTTCGGTGACGACAACAAGAAATCTGAATGTGATCAGCAATGTATACAAGCTTCACAAGTTCTCATGCTCATGAGGCATCCATGATGTTGACATGGATATCATTACCACATACTTAATAAATAAAAAGAGGAAGAATAAAATATGACCCCCATCAACATGCAGCCATCAAATGCCTTAGATCTCCTCCTCAGATCTAAGCATAAATATGCATCCTATACAAAGATCCCGAAACTACGATATTTAGAACTACTTCATTGGCCACTTATCATGCAAGTGACACAATTTCTCTGTCATGGGTAACTGATTGGTTTGATGTGGAAGAAGAGAAGAAAAGAAGAAATAGAAGGAATCAACTGATCTTGCTACATCCTCTCCATGCTCCTTTAGACTTGCAACACGCATGCTATGCTGCAACATTTAATGACAAAACAACATAATGAAAATCATGAACATTTAATGACAAAACAACATAATGAAAATCATGCTTACATTGGCTTCTCCAGAACTTAGCTTGATGATATGAAGCTATGCTACAAAAATAGACCTCGTCATTGGATTCGCATTGCCGAATTACCTAAAAACGACTGTCAAATCGTTGCCATCGGACACAGACACCTTCCAGCCTCCTCTAGACCTTTGTCTTGATTTACGTGCAATCCCATACATTTAATGCAAAACACTTTTCATTGGAATTCATGCCTAGTTCAGACCTAGGCAGACTGGCTTGCTCCTCCTTCTCCCCCGTGCATTGGTAGACTGTGTTCTTAAAGAAAATCCTGGGTGGATATACCAACTAGGTTGTTGGCTGAGTTGGTTGGCGTGCATTTGTTAAGGCTTGTGGGTAGAGGGTTTTCCTAGGGTCAAGCCCACAGGCCTCCCCATTTTGGAATGTTTTTATAACTGCGACTAACTTTGGTGTCGGTTCCAACTTTGGCGGATACACTATATTTGACGGGACCTCTTCCATATTTAGCAGGGTCCTGTTTATATGTATATATATATTTTTAATTTTGGTCACAGGCCCTCCTTGGGAATTTCAGGGGTGCCACGTGGCACCCTCTGATTGGGCCACATGGCATCCTTGGATTGTCCCACCTAGTTACCCAGTCATGCTGCCACGTGGGCATGATGTCATTGCCCTATTGGCCCAGTCATACACCGCCACGCGGTGCTTCTGGAGGAAGCCACATGTCTGTACGGATGCCACATCATTGTATAGACTGCCACATCACCCTGCCATGTAACTGTATGGATTTCCATGTCACTATACAGACTTCCGTGGCACGATCCGATTGGTCCACGAATCAACTCGAAAATGCCAAAACTGGGTGACATGTGGCAACCTCTAGTGCTTCGACATGTCGCCTTGCTGCTCCTACCACATGTGTTGTATGAACGTTGACATCATTTGAACGGATGATGAAGTTAGCAGTACAGATTTTGACTCATCCCCTACTGACTGGGCTAGGTTGACCAAACTTTGACCATGAATATATTTCAATCCGTAACTCCATTTGATAACCCATTTGCGCCGTTGGAAAGATTGGGACACGCTCTTCATGATCATGTCATTTTCACTGGGTTTTTGGAACTTTAAATTTTTCCCTTTCTTTGTCCACTGAGGCCATTCTGAGCCTCCTAGGACACTTATGAAACTTTCATGATGTTCCCTAGATCCATCCAGATCATTGGGAGAATCCTCAGGCCACAAATAAATCTTTGTACACTTCTATACTGCCATTTGCAACATGCTTGATCTTGTAGATCAACTTTGAAGTCATTATTGACTTCCCTTCTGGTCTCAGAACCACCTCTCACACATCATTCTTCATGATGGATTGATACTCCTCCATCATGGCATCCTTCCATTCCTGTTTCTCAACAACTTCTTCAATTGTGGAAGGCTCTGAATCAATGATGTTGCTCATCAACGCCACATAGTTGGAAAACATGTGTGGTTTCTAGAATTGAGGAAAAATCTATATCCCATTCCTTCTTACTAGTTTCCTCCTCTGTCACTACAACAAGGTTTATCAAGACAATGGAATCCTCCCAGGAGATATCACATCTCCTAGAATCCTATGAAGCTTCGATCTATCCTCCTCAACTCATGGAACCTGTCTGTCAGTTCTCGAAGACGTCTCTGTATCCTATATGAATCTGAGAAGGAATACTTTCTGAATGAAAGTCTCTAAGCCACTGACTCTCTCTGAGATCAAGTTCACTCTAAATTTGCATGTTGCCTCTGAAGCTTGACTCCCTCTGAGTCTATACGATCTCTGAAGCCACCTGCTTCCGCTACATCTGTTGACTTCTTTTGAAGTCTAATCTCCTATGGACTATGATGGGAGGTTTCTCCTCCCTAATGGATCCTAAAGGTTGACTCCCTCTGAAATCTAGCTCCTTCTGATTTGGTACTTGGTGGGGTTTCTTTCCTCACCGTTGGTGGAGTCATCTGCTTCTCTTCATAGTATGGCTTATTAATTCCATGTATCTATATGAGAACATTCTTGTTTACCGCATCGTTTCTAGGTAGGCCCTTTTGTCACTACTGAATCTTCTTGATGATCAAAATAATGGTCAAATTAATTGTACGATAATATTTGGATCCTTCTCCTCACAATCAATCTCCATAAGAGATACTCTTCTTCATCTTCTACTTCACATGGGTGTGTGCGTTTTTGTACACAGTTCTATGTCTCGGCTAAAGACTGTATAAATAGTTTTCTCCCACAACCGTCATCATAGCTCCTTCTCAAAGATATCATATGTGACCTTCCCGAAACAAGAGACAAAAACAACATTTCCATGGTAACCTCCATGGAGGGGTTAGTAATCAAGAACATATCCTAAAGGAGATCAATTTCATCTTGCATACAAGTATATCATTAACAATGAGTATTTTCTTAATGATAATCGTACTGACATTATTCAGGTGTACCTAAACATTTGATAGTAATAGAAAATAATAAAGCTGTAAATATTGTTATCCTAGGTACAATACTTTCTTAAGCAACAACTATATAAAATATCAAACCTGATATGCAAACCTAGAGTCTGGTGTTGTTGTCCTGCTTGATTTTCCTTCTATCGTTCATATGAAAACGCCATTGTCTAAAAGACAAATTCTCCATGCTTTGGTTCCTTTGAGTGCTCTTCGACATATGTTGCATGTGCATGGTGTTTCTTCTTCTCTTTTTCATTTATATCTGGACATTGACAGGAAAATGTCCTAGCTCCTGGAAACTGTAGCATATGATCTTTGATGCATCCTTCTTGTAACGAGGTCTCTTAGACTTCTTCGGGTTTCCTTCTTACCTTTTCTTTCTCTTCTTCAGTTGGGAAACAAGTGCTTGATTTTCATCCTCATTAGTCTTTTGTGTCTTGGATATGATCCTGGATTCCTCTTGAGTGCAATGTGATCATAACTTGTCAAACTTGGGTAATCTCCTTCTTGTGCAAATTCCTTGGACAAATGGATCCCATGAGGGAGGGAATCCATTGAGTGTGGTGGTCACAATTTTAATGTCTTCTATTGGGTCTCCAATAGCTTCTATTTGATCCTTGATCTACGAGATATTCATAAAATAGTTGACCATTGTTTCTGACTTGTTCATTGTCACGTTTATGAGTTGATGCTCTAAAGTAAGCTTTCAAATGGTATTATTACTTTCATAAAGTCTAGTTAGGGAATCAAACACCTCCTTTGGTGTCTTCAGTGCTGATACATTGGGTATCAGTGATGCTTGATTGAATTTGTCAAGATCCTCTTGGCCTTGGCCTCATTCTTCTTGAAATTTGCCTTTGCTTCTTCGTCTTTGGGTTTTGGAAGCATCTTCTTGACATGATCCAATAATTCATTCTCTTCTAGAATGAGGAGAACTCTGTGCTTCCAGGATCTGAAGTTATCTGATCCATCCAATACGTCTTCTACTCTCATACTGGTAGACATTTTTTCGCTGGTAGAAACCCTAGCACTGAAAAACCTCGATTTTTCAAACTTCACCAAACTACACGTTGAGGGTTTTAGGGGGTGCACTAGGTTAGGGTGCACTTCTATGTATGAGAATTATCCCCAACGTCCTTGGGAAAGTTCTCAATGATCTTGACAAGTTATTGCAGCTACAGGGTGTTGCAAGGTGTCATTGTACCGATCTTCCTTCCAGTGGTTAAATTGTTCTGAAGGTAACCAATTCTGATTCCATGTTGGATTTTCCTTATTTACAGAGCATTAGTGTTACTAGTGTTTTTTTACTTCGTTATCATTAAAATATATGTATATCATGTATTGATCAGTAGCAGCATAAACAAGAGACAAAAATAACACAAGAGATTTATCCTGGGAAAACCCCAAATGGGGGAAAAAAACCAACAACCTTTTCTAGATAGATTATGTTAACAAAGCAAGTCCAATCAGATAAACCCTAGCACAAGTTCTATCTCAACCAGAAATACCACCACAACTGTAGTAGCAACACCATACAAAGGTAGCGCACCTCCTTGAGGAGTCGTGCACACGAGAGAGACGCCAAAAGACTGAACAAGAAGAAATTGAGTCATTGCAGCATCCACATCTCCTTCTCCAAACTCGGGCTTTGCTTCTGTGTAGCTAGGAGAGTCTGAGTGAATGAAAAAATGAGCTAAGATGCCTCCTTATTTATAGTCTTATTGTCCTAGTTGGGCCAAATTCTCTTCTAGGAAGGTGTCTTTTCATTATACTTTATTCTTCTGGGCCGACTTCTCTTCTAGGGTATTTCAACATCTGTCCAATGGATCTCTTACTTATGGAATATTCTCTGCATCTAATAAAGGGAATCTAGGAGGGAAATATCCTCCTGCAGCTACCAAAACATCAATAAAACCCAAATAGTGTGTAATTTTAAAAAATATTGCACATCGTTAAGGAATTGGAAGTTATGAGTTGTAGTGATTGAAAGGAGTAGCACATCTTGAACCTTGTCATGTACTTCCTCTATTTTGGACAACATGCTCATGTCAATCTTTCCCAAACACACTTGGAGGAGCTTATGACACTTAATTCTATTGCTCAATCTTGTTTTTATGCCCCCTACACAAATTCAACAAGTGTCCCTAAATGGCTTCATGAAGTGAGTTCCAACTCAACATAAAACGATAACCAGGACTTGGATCGATGAACTATAAATTATATTGGAATCATGACAACATAGGGTAGCTAGGGGCACCCCTCTCTCATGTGTCCATACCCCAAATATTGTTTTATTCAACAAATTTTGAAACTAGGGTTTTGCTCAGTAACATGTAATGCAATTTTTTTATTTAAGGGTCAATTTTTGAAAACTCTTCCCTAGGAGAATGTGGACAACATGCTCATGTTAGTATTTCCTAAACACACTTTCAAGATCTTATGACACTCAATTCTACTACTCGAATTTTTTTTATGCCCCTGGTACAAATTCGGTAAGTGTCCCTAAATGGCTTCAAAAAACGAGTTCAAATCGCCATAAAATGATAATCAAGACTCAAATTAATGAAATGTCAATTTTTTGGGAATCGTGACATAGAATTATATCTAGGGGAACCCCTTTCCCATGTTTCCATACTCTAGACATTGTTTTATTCTATGAATAATGAAACTTGGGTTTTTCTCAATAACATTCAATGCAATTTTTACATTAAAGGGTCAATTTTTGAAAACTCTACCCTAGGAGCATGTGGATAGTGTTCTCATGTCAAACTTGCCCAAAAATAGTTTGAGGATCTTATGAAACTCGATTATATTACCTGATTTTGTTTTTATTCCTCCAACACAAATTCGACAAGAGTCCCTAAATGGCTTGAGGAAGTGAGTTGTAACTCGCCATAAAATGATAACCAAGACTTGTATCAATGAAAGATCGATTTGTTGGGATCATGACATTGGTTACATATAGGGGAACCCAACCTCTCTCGTGCATCCATACCCCAAATATTTTTTTATATGATGAATTTTGAAACTAGGGTTTTTCCTAGTGATATGAAATGAAATTTTCGCATTAAAGGGTCAATTTTTGAAAATTATGCCCCAGTAGCGTGTGGAAAATGTTCTCATGTAATCCTTGCCCAAAGAAACTTGTAGGTTCTTATGCTACTCAATTACACTACTCGATTTTGTTTTTATTCCCCTGATACAAATTCGACAAGTGTGACCCTTGAATGGCTTTATGAATTGAGTTGCAACTCACCATAAAACAATAACCGAGACTTGGATCAATAAAATATGAATTATCTATGACCTGTGACATCAAATTACAACGAGGGGAACCCATATCCCTTGCATTCATACCCGAAATCTTGTTTTATTCGACGATTCCAAAACTATGGTTTTACTAAGTAACATGCAATGTAAATTTTGCATTAAAGGATAGATTTTTGAAAATTTTTCCCCGAGACTATGTGGATAGCATGCTCATGACATCCTTTCCCACACACACTTGCAGAATCTTACGAAACTCAATTCCATTGTTTGGTGATGTTTTTATGCCTCCAGACCAAATTGACACATGTCCTTTAGACACTCGACCTAAACACAATGTATGGGTGGAGCATGGGAAATCAACAGAGTGGGAATGCAATGTGTCCTTTAGAAACTTCACCCATTTTCCCAAAAAAACATCCTTTGAAGAAAGTGATAGTTTTGAGAAACATAAGTCAAGTATATGCTTCTACTCACGAAGATGAATCTAAATTATCAAATATTTATTTTGAGTTATGATTAGAAGACAATAAATATATAGTGGAAAATGCATCTCTTTCTAATGGCATAGAAACACATCATTTTTTATGCAATGAAAATAACTTCAGAGCATAGTTATGCATGATTTAGGGACAAATGAAAGTTATAACATATAGGCTTCAAAACTATTGGAAGTAGCATTTACTCCTTGTCCAATATTCCACTCTTACACCAACAGTTATGTAGAAAAATCACAAATGGAGACATATAAAACAAAAGGCAAGTTCATAGTTTATAGCCATGAGTACAATAATAGGAGTGTCAGGATTATGTTCACCATTGTTGTCAAGCTTGGACATGCTACACTTTTCACATATTTGTAATTCTTGATGTAGATTTTAACTATTAATGGAATTTAAGAGTTGATATATATACACAATTTAGTTAATAGAATGAAAAATATACATAATTCTAAAGAACATCCTTACAAACGGTGATAAAAAAATATATAAATGCATGATCTTAATTAGGTTAATATGAAATTCTAAAGCTACATAGTGTTGACGAAGAGGTTTTGATAATTCTCACAAAAACAAATTGAATCTCATTAGGCTAACCAGGATAGACAAGAATGTTACTCTAGGTTTATAACCATTATTCCAATAATCCCATGACAATACATCCTTTTACATCTTTAGTCTATATAATTAGGTATGAAAGAACATGCCTTTAGTGGGGGGAATAATTTATAAAACATTACATATATAGGTTTTTGGTCTTTGCGGTCTATCCCCTCGCACCATGTCCATTGAGGCATAGAACCTCGGGAGGGAGCCACAAGCCTTCCCCTTTCCCACCCCCTTCCCCTCTCCCACTCTAGTTTTCAGTTTCCCTTTTTCAAGAACTCGTAAATCCCTCTCTCGACTCTCGTTCCCCACTTCTGGTCACTTCCCTGACGTCTTCATTGTACTCCCCCAGGTGAGGACCGCGTTCTATCCACGTGACCGAGACACATGGAAACCTATGACATGGAGGTTGTAGAGTTCGAGGCCTCCCCCTAGGCCCCCTTGTCTTCATGTCTCAATATAATTTCATGGATTCTCTCCATTACTCTCTTCCATCTTATCATGCACCCTCGCATTCACTGCTACCCCATGGCTAAGACCTTCACAATATTTACTCTCCCTCCCTCCCACATGGAACCCCTACGCATTCTCAGCCTCCATCCCCATACATCCCACCCTCCTCCACCCCCAAACCTACATCTTCTCCCTTCTCAGGAAAGGATCTCTCACCTGTGAGCACACAAACAAAGGAGGAGAAGGGGGATTTTGGTTGCGGCGTCCAGACCAGGAAAATCTCATCCCAGTGTATCAAGGAAAAAAGGGACTCGACAAAAATGGTTATGGGTGATGACATTCCTCTTAGAAACATCCCCCAACTCTTGGGGAAGACTCTGGTTGGAAGGTTTAATTGAAAATATCCAAGAGAAAAGGATCTAAGAACCACTGGAAACCACTAATTGGTTATGTCCCTAAGATACACATCTTGTCCATAAGTTGGATCCCTTTTTCTTTCCTTTTAGATGAAGATCATGAAGAAATACTCAAGCAGAGCTGGTCCTGAGGCCCGTCTAGTTTGTCCCTGAAACCCCGGACAATGGACTTCGACCCCCTAAAGGAATCTATGGTGGTAATGAAAGTATGGGAAACTTTTCTTGGGTTTCCTCTAGCCTTCTGGTCCAGGGAAGTGTTAGAAACCATCGGTAACAAATTCATCTCTTTTGTAAAACTAGAACCCAATTGGGATTCGAAAAAATATCACAGGTGGGCTTGGATTTTGGTTGAAGTGGATGTAAGAGAAGGAATAGTAGGTAAAATTGACCTAGTTTATACCAGAATTGTCTGGCACTAGAAGGTAGATTACTAGAGAGTTCCCTTTAGGTGCCATGGTTGCCATGAAACTGGACACTTATACTGTCAATGCTCCATAATTGTCCCACTGCAACAACCTCATTAAAGTAAGTGGAAAACCAAGTCCACAATAAAAAAAATAGGAGATAGTGGAGGTCGGCTTGATGGAAGGAAAGAATGAAGCTTGTCACCTGGACATCGACAAAGGGGTCCTCTCTAGTCAAGCTCTAGGTGACTTGGTTTCCCAATCTCCTGCTATAGGTATGCCACCCTTTCCTATTCCTCTTCATTATGTTTCAGTGTTATCTCATGCTTCCCTCTCAAGACCTCTCCCTTCTCCAAGGTCCCCTCTTTCCCTGACTAACCTGCTCTCCCTCTCCCCTCCCTTAGCTCATCCAGAGGCACAGAAATCTGACCTCACAAGAGCTCCCTCTCCCTCTCCCTCTCCCCCTCCCCAAAAATATCCTTTGATGGTGCCTCCTTCCCCCTCCCCTTCTCAGGCACCTTCCTCTCCCACTCATGACTCTTCTCCCTCCTCTCATCTCATCCCTTCCTGCTCCCCTTTCTCCTCAGGAAACATATATGCCTTGATGTCTAAATCTCGGGAGACCACCCCTTCCTTCGAGGGCCTATCTCTTAGCCCCCCCTCTCTCGCATAGGCAAGCGGGAAATCCTTCATCTCGAAATAAAAAGAGAGAGAAGCCATGGAAATCCGCAAAGGCATCCAAGCTACCATCATAAGGGCCCTTAGAGAAGGAAAAGCCCCTCCGACAAGGGAAAACTAATCTTCCTCTCTTTCAAAGCATGTGAGGTAGGGGGTGCCCAAAAGAAGCTAGCCCTCAAAAGAATGATCCACAACCTAAAAACAGACATCATCCTCATCCAAGAGACAATGTGCTCTGGCGAGAAATCTAGAGAAACCTTTAGCCCTTGGCTTCAAAATTGGTCCTTCAGCACAATCGACACCTCAAGTCTCTCTAGAGGTATTCTCACTGGATGGAGCCCAAATTTCTAGGTTTTATCCTCTTTTTCCGCTCGCTCTGTAATTTCTATAAAGTTACAACACAAGAACAATAATTTAACCTTCTCAGTGGTGAACATATACAGGCCTTGTTCTGATAGGACCTCCTTCTGGGAGGATTTGGTCAATGTAGGATTTTTTCAGGACCCTTTTGTGGTGGTAGGGGGGATTTAAATATTACCCTCTCCCTGAGGGCGGTTTGGGGTGCACATCCTAGGGTCAACAAGGAAAATGTCTTCTTTTAATCCTTCTTCGAGAAGGCCAACCTGGTGGACATCGAACCTGTAAAACTCTCTTCTACTTGGCGGAATTTAAGAACCGGGGACAAGGAAGTTGCAAAGAGACTAGACCGCTTCCTAGTATCTAAAGCCCTACTAAACTTAGGCGCAAATTTAAGATCTAGAGTAGAGGTGGGAGGCATTTCAGACCATCGACTGGTCACTCTACATTGGACCTTGGGTTTTGAATCCCCCCCGTCACCCCTGAAATTATGCCAATCTTGGTTGGAAGAGGAAGATTTCAAGAATTTGGTCCTTTCCTCATGGACCAAGCTCTCCCCCCTGAATCGTGCTCCATTAATGGTACAATTTGCAGCAAATCTCAAAAATTTGAAAAACCCCATAAAAAATTGGCTCCCTTTATGGAATTCCAAAATATTCTGTCACATCCGGGACACTGAAGAGAAATTAGCGAAGTTCCTAAGTTCCCTGGAGGATTCCCCCTGACTATTGCAAAGTTAGCAGAACTAGGAGATTTGGAGGATAAATGTGCCAAATGTTTCAAGAAAGAGGAACAAGAATGGCATACCAAAAGCAATGCCTGTGGATAAAAGAAGGAGACAATACCACGAAGTTTTTCACCAATTTGCAAACTTTCTAAGAAACCTTAACACAATATAGGAAATCAAAGATGAACAAGGAAATGTGGCCGCCTCCTTTGAGGACAAGGAAAAGCTTAGGGTAAATGTTTTCAACAATCTCTTTTCATCCCCTTCCAAATGCCTCATCCAAGAAATCATGGAAGTAGTAAGCAAATTCCATACCATCTTCTCCAAAGAAATGAACCTTTCCTTAGAAGAAGAAGTGATGGAACCAGAAATAAAGGAATCTTTGTTCTCCATAAAGAATGGAAAAATCCCAGGCCCAGATGGAGTAATGATGGAATTTTTCAAATCCTTTTATGACCTTCTTAAAGAAGATCTATTGTTAATGATAAGAGAATCACAAAAGAAAGGAAGAATTCATGGCCCTTTCAATGCAACCTTCTGTGTCTCATCCCAAAGAAACAATGTTCTTCTTCCTTTGAATATTATATACCGATCGCCTATTGCAATGCCATATACAAATTAATCACCAAGATCATCTCTAGGAGACTCAGATCAATGATAAGTGAAATCATTGGAGAAGAACAATTTGTCTTTCTACACAACAGACAGATACATGGTGTAGTATCCATTACTTAGGAAGTTCTCCACTGAGTCAAGAAAATAAATCTCAAGGCTTCCATCCTGAAATTGGACCTCTCTAAAGCCTATGACCGAGTAAACTGGATGTTCCTATCCCTTTTCCTAATCCAAATGGGCATGATCTTAAAAACTTTCAACTGGATAATGGGATGCATCCAAAGTGCCTCCTTTTCCATCCTCATCAATGGATCACTGTCCAATTTTTTCAAATCCTCCAGAGGTCTCCGTCAGGGATTCCCCCTTTCCCCCTTTCTTTTCCTGATCATAGTTGAAGCACTCAGTTATCTGATGAAGGAGGCAAGGTCTAAGGGCCTCTTAAGAGGAATTGCAGTCTTTGAATAAGAATCAATTAGCCACCTTTTACTCGTATATGCCATCTTCTGCAGCTTCTATGGATCTCATAGGAACTTGAATTCTTTCAAGGATATTTTAAACCTCTTCTGCAGTGCCACGAGAATGAAAATTAACATGGAAAAGTCATGTCTTCTTCTTAATCACTATGAGAACGAAGAAGAGGCCTCCATTTCCATCACTTTTCCCGCCCAAAGGAAACACTTCTCTGATGGACTCAAGTACCTGGGTTTTAATTTAAAACCTGACAATTACAGAAAATAAGACTAGGTTTGGTTAATAAGAAAGGTCGAGGCCCACTTAGCCTTCTAGGTCAACAAGCTCCTCTCTAGAGGAGGAATACTAGTACTAATCAAAGAAGTCATAGAAGCAATTCATGTCCATTGGAATTCAATAGCTGAAATTCCAAAAGGAGTCATGGATCACATTCGATGCCTAATATTTTGTTTCCTTTGGAAGGGACAAAATGCTCATGGATGCCCCCCTCTGGTCAAATGGAACTCAATCTATGCTCCTAAAGAAATGGGGGGTTGGGATCTTAAAAACTTAAGACTTTTTTCCCAAGCCTTAGAGGGAAGGAACCTTTGGTGCCTAGCTATGGGAAACACACTACGGGTAAGAGTAATGAACTCTAAGTACTTTCCTACTTTGTCTATTGCTGATTAGTTTCAAGAACCTTTGAAATCCCCTAAAGGATCAAATTTTTGGAAATCACTTGTACAAGATTTCCCCCTTTTTGGTAACTCGACTGTATGGAGCATTGGAAACAAGGAAAAAGTGAGACTGGGTGAAAATCCATCGCTAGGAGCTGGCAACAATTAAAAACTCTCCCAACCCTTACTTATGTTCCTAAAAGAGAAAAACATCCGCTTCTTGAGTGACCTCAACATTGGTTTTCCCCAATTGCAAGGAAGAGGGGGATGGAAAAATGCAGAATCCCTAGATCTCCCCCTAGATATATGAGACGAATGGAACTCTTTCATTTCCCTGTTATGTGAAAAAATCATTTCCCTAGATAGAGATTCCGTGGACTCCCTTTGTTGGTCAAAAAACCCGTAGAATAGCTCTTACTCAGTTAAATTAAACTATAAATCTTGGCTAGAAGAAAAATCTATGATACAATTGAAGTGGTGGTGGAAGCCCTTGTGGAAAATCAAGAGTCCTCCCAGATGTAAAGTGATGTTTTGGCTAGCTCTAAACAACAAATTGTTTACTTGGGACAATTGTCTTAGAAGAGGTTGGTGTGGACCTAGCAGATACACTCTATGCAAGGAAAATCAAGAATCCATTACCAATCGTTTTATCTCTTGTCCCTATGTAGAAAAGGTCGCGCAGTTAATAAAATACCAGCTAAAAACCAAGGCTAATTGGGACCAGGGTTCTCTTGAAGATTGTTTTAGAACATGGTTGCAAGAAAGAACAACTTCATTATATGCATGTCTTCCAAGTATCATGATTACAAACATTTGGTGGGAAATAAACAATGTCATCTTTAAAGACAAGATAGTTCCCCCGAGAGTGACAGTGGCAACGTCGATCAATCAATCTGAAGAATTTAAGACAGAGCTCAAAACAAGCAAACGACATTTGACTGTTCCCCCTCCCATCAATTACACCATCCCTTGGGTATTTTTTGATGGGTCCAAACAAGGAAGTCCTCCTTCATGCAGAGTTGGGGTGGTTCTGTTTATTAGTCATAGTCACTACATCCATATCATATATTCGCCAAGAGGTGGAATAAACAACTGAGAAGAATTGATAGCACTTTGGAATCTTCTGGAAACTTCTAAAGAAAAAAATTTGACAAAGCTACAAGTGTTCGGTGACCCCAACATGGTGATCGATTGGGAAAGAGGCCAAAACAACATCCAAAATCCCAGGCTGGCTTCAATTGTAAGAGATATCAAGCTCACCTTTAGAAATTTCAAATGGCTTTATTTTCAGCAAATTTTGAGGGAGATAAATACAAAGGCAGATGAACTCTCCAAAGAATCCCTGCAGCTACAAAAAGGAGCATTCGGATTTTATGAGTTTATCGAAGGAACAAAAACCGAGGCAATGGGAGTCCTCCTTCGAGGAATTCTTTTTTCTTTTTGTAAGGCTATACATGTTTTTTTGAATAGTTGGAACAATTTGCATAATTTTTTTGTAAAATGCCTTAAAAGGTTTGTTAGTGCAGTAGAAGAAGTATAGGTAGTATAGATCTGAAAGAAAGACTACCAAGGCTGGACTTGAAAGACAACATCATGTGTATTCCTTTTTGAATATAACAGTTTTTTTTCTTATGGAAAAAAAGTCATTAATGGGGGATAGGAATAATGCCTCCTTCCTTTTCCTTTTGTTGCTTTGCAAATCCTCTATCCCATCCCAAGTTGTTCTTAAGGGGGGATGTCAAGGTATTATACATCAAGAGGTTTCTCAAGATCAAATTGATCTAATGTTATAGTCATCTATAATTTTAGTGAGCATTTATACTTGAGTGATCTAACGGTCACCATTTTATCTTGTGCATAAGCGAGATGACAATGTTCATACTATCAATTGTATAAACATTTAGTTCATGTAATTACACATTATTGCTCCATGATCTCTATTTAAACATCATGGAGGGTCATTTATCCAATGATACTACATAAAAAAGAGAAGAGTATTAAACTAGATGTAGTTTTTCCTCGTTGAGTAGTAATACTTGTATGGTGCTCCGTGGATGTTTCCTCCTTTGAGGGTTTTACGACATAAATAGTGTTCTCTCTTATGTTTTATTTATGTGAATTATCTCTTTGTGGTTTTCTCTCCTTGGTTACCCACTCATTATTTCCAATATCATCCACCTCCAATAGTTGAGGACGTTGAACAATTCAAGCCTATTTTCCCTCATCATAAGGATTAAATTTCACTAGTTGAGAGAGGTACCCTAGTGCATGTTTCATGACATTGTTACACTTCCTACAAAGAATATCAATATATAGTCCATACCCTCTCATATATGCAATAATGCATGATATTACATAATTCCACCAACCAATCCCGGTGCCCTCCCCTCTTGGTCAAGGAAGAAGATTCTGGATCATTTTAATACATTTAATACAATTTTGGGCTTACAAATGGGAAACATGGGATGAATCTAGTTTTGTGCATCCTCATCTTTTGTTTCCGTAAGAGAACAAAAAGTTAATAAGTTGGTGATTTGAAAGATTGGCCTCCCCCAATACAAGCCTATCTTTGTGGTAGAGAAAATCAAAGGAATTGGACCAATGAGTTCTGAGAGCCCCCTTCCCTAAGCTTGTTTGGGGCATACAACCCGAGTTTGAATTTCACAGTGATCCATGCATGTTTATTAGGTCATGAAATTCAAATTCACAACATGAATTCTTCATATTCATAGGACTCAACCATGTTAAGTAACCACATACCAATGAGAGGGATTCTAACATCTTGTCGCCCATCAATCTCCAAAAGGTTGCACACTCCTTCATATAATTTGATGGACGGGTGTTATCTAGCCTTGACAAGTGACCATCAAAATTCAACAAGGTACATACAAATGGTTGCAAATAGTTTATATCCCAATATATGATAAACAAAACATACAAGGGGGAATCAAAGTCACCACACCCTTTATTCCTTCAACATGGGTTATTTTGAAGGAAATGACATGCAACCAAATAAAATTTAAAGAAATACCAAGCAAGAAACCAGTTACTTAACTTCATGTAAGAAAACACATATGAATCTTTAAATAGAGTCCTAGTCTTACATACAGTGTTTTTTGTGTAGGGGTATCTGAGGCCCCTAACATTCCACAGGATGCTTCTTTCATTGAGAACTAGTAGCAATGAAGTCCATATTTTCATCATCAACATCATCTTCCAACCCAACCAAGACTTCATGAGAATTTGACATCATTGGAGAATCAATCATGACATTGTACAATCAATCTTCCGATGTCTAAACTTTAGGTTTCTTCTATGAATCTTTAGGTATGGAGGCCGCTTGAGGATTTTAAAAAAGAGGTGACAAACATGCCCTCATGCCTCCCCTCAAGGGGAAGAACCATGAGAGGGATTACATGCCTCGTTCCCATGGTCAAGATCGAGGGCTTGTTTTGCACTCACCCTCTTGCAGATTGGCCTAGTAGGAAGATATTTTGGAACAACAACCAACTTGTTCTAAGAGTTATTACTAACAACTTGGAAACAAACTCCTTCAACATCATTGTTTTCTTGGGACACATTCTAATTTTGACCTTGAATAGCCTTAGTAATAGGTGTTATCACATGAAGTTGTTTGTGGGTCACATGTAGTTGTTGTTAAGACCTAAGCCTACACCCCTGCCCCATCTCTCTCTCTCTTTCGCATACCTTCCTAGATATTTTCCCTTGTCTGGTTAATAAGGTTGGTTCCCCTTTTTGTTCATGACTGGATCGTCCTTAGTATCTTGCTTGACTGATTCTTTGCACCAAGATTTCCTATTGTTCTTAAAATATAAGCACATATTGTGATTTGGTTCGAATTACTGGTCATCTTGTTTTCCATTGATTAAGCTCACAATAGGTCGTCCAAGTTTTTTTGCTTGCACAAGGAACAAACATTAGCGCAAAATGCAACATTCAGAGCAGTCCATTTCGGGCTTGAAATGAAAGCAGCAGACATGCTCGATTTTCAACAGTAGATATCCCATGTACAGTTCAGATCAGTGGCTCTTAGGCAGTCGGAGTTTCAAATTCGTGCAAGGATTAATGACTAGAAAGAAGCCCAGAAGTCCCAAAGTCTCGAAGTAATGAGAGGTTTCCACATCAACCGAGAGAAAGTGACTTCGGGAGATTTACATCCAAAAGTCCTGAAGTAAATCTGAGCCATTGAAGGCTGAGGACACATGTCGACAGATCTAACACTTCATAGGATTGCGCGAGAAAGCAGAAGAAAACTCTCGAAGCTCGAACTCCCGAAGTGAATCTCGACCGTCCAAAAAAAGAGAACCCGTGGAGGAAGATCTCTCACTGCAGAGATACGACGCTTTGGAGGATTATAAGAGATGTGCATTGAAAAGGCCCGAAGCTCGAACTCCCGAAGTAATTGTGGATCGTTGATCTCAAATCAACAAGAACCATTGATCTTTACAACAGTATCAACAGAAGGCTCGAAGTCTCGACGTTAACAAGAGGCTGCCACGTCAATCGGGAGAAAGTTGTTGGATTACTGAGAGGGGGGGTGAATCAGTAATAGAGAAATTTAATCATTTTTAACCATATAATCCAAGTGTTATATCAATGTATCATTATCATCCAATAACTGTAGAGTAAATAAGCAATGAACAAATAAACAATCATACAAATACACAATACACCAATGTTTTATGTGGAAACAAAAAGCGGGAGAAAACCACAGAATGATTTTTCTTATATGTACTCATCAACTACTTGTCTCAGCCATGTACCCACCATGTACCTCAACCAAAATCCCTCATCAATTTCATCATCCAAATATGATTTGTAACTCTCTAATAGACCCGATGTATATGATCACATACCTACAAACTTTCCTTAACTTTAACAACAAGAGACTAGCATTTTCATCAAACTTTACGTTAGTCTCACATGACTAGTTTTGGATTAGTCAACAACCCTAACTTGAAATAATCATATATATGTACATGTAATGAATAAAGATATGAAAATAGTACACAATGTTCTTCAGTGTGTTTTATACAATTCCTCCAGGTGTCACTACTTGGAACCTCTCAGAAAAGGAGTTATAGAAAAAATGGCATACCTTGTTGAATTCTGGCTTATTCTAGAGAGCGAAATTGTAGAGCGTGCCCCACAAAGAATATTTTTTGTATGGATATGAAAATGTTACACAGAATACTATAGTTTGTACTCTAACCAACACTTTTTTTCTTACGTAATTTGGATCTGTTATGAATAATTTATGACGTTTTTACCTGAAACACCTGTTTTAGACTAGTTTCAGGACTAGCCATAAACCCTATTTTCCATGGAGTGTAACTCCAAAAATACAACGACCCACATGTTGAAATTCGTACCACAACTACTTGGATATGTTTTATCAATGGCCTATCAATTTCACGGTCTGAATCATTCTAGAAAAAAAAAGATATTACGAAAATGGTGAGATGGCCTGTAAACAACATACCTTATAAAGCATCATCAAAAGAATTTATCCTCCCTTGAATTTCGGCCTTCTTTACTTCACCTTCTCTCTGAAATTTGGCTTAGATATACTTTGGTTACCTCATTCACCTGTAGATATTCAATATTCTCATATGTGATATGAAATGAGACATCCTTGCCTCTTATTTATACTTTCATGTAGCTTTATCAAGGGGTTACCTTTTAACCATCTTAAACCACTTTCATTATTTTAGGGTTAACCAACTTCTAATCACTTGTCCAATTAGTAATTTATCCATTAAATTTATTATTTAAATAATTTATTTTTTATCCACTTTGACTTATAGTACACTCATCACTTCACTTTATCTCAAGGGGTTACCTTCTAACTATCTTAAACCACTTTCCTTA
>CBVK0101615850.1:0-11845 GCA_900067695.1 Picea abies
ATATATATATATATATTGTATTGTTGTTGTTTTGTTCCGGGCAGGTGTTTTCAATAGGGCATACACTTCATTTATTGGCTGATTAGCCTGACTGTCTGACTCTGGTGGTAACCTGTGAGGAGGGAACTCTAAAAACTTGACTTAATACCTTCTGCCTCTTCAAACCCCAAGTTGTCAGGGACGTCTCCCCTGGGCTAACCTCCCTAAACAGAAAGAACCTTCCCATTGAGGTGACATTGGGTGGGGAAGGTTCTTGTTATGCCAGTTTGATCTCTATCCTTTAGCATTTGACCTAAACTACAAACTGAGCGATAATAGGGCTTATAGATTTACAAAAAAGAGGTCACTCGGTCTTTCCCATTTTCAACTTGTATATGGGGTGGAGGCTATCGTTCCTACTCAGCTCGCATTGCCTGTGGAAAAGTTCCTCCAGGACTACCAAGGGGAACCTAGTGATATGGTCAGAAGGATACAACAGTTGGTCGAAGTGAAACAAACTAGGGATCAGCTACTTCACAGAGCGCAAGACCATCGGAAGAAGATCAAGAAAACCTTTGACAAGAAGGTAAGCAAAGAAGATTTCTAGTTGGGAGATCTAGTGCTCAAGTGGGATGCACCCTAGCAAGACAAAGGAAAACATGGTAAATTCGAAGCTCTATGGATTGGTCCTTTCAAGATTTCTGAGGTATTTTCAAATAACACTTATAAATTGTAGAACTTGGAGGATTCCAAAGTTTTGGGTGGCCCTGTCAATGGGCATTTTTTGAAAAAATATTTTGCTTAATACATGATTGGCTTTCCATTCATTGTAAATATCACTTTTTATTTTATTTTTGTTTGAATAAGTGACCCCATATCCCTAGGATAAGACACTGAAGCCGCTGGTTTTTGGCAGCTCACAGGGAGCATGCCATCCCCTCTAGAGCTAATGTTATCACAAGAAGTTGTTTGTGGGTCACATGTAGTTGTTGTTAATACCTAAGCCTACACCCCAACCCCGTCTCTCTCTCTCTCTTCCGCATACCTTCCTAGATTTTTTCCCTCTTCTGGTTGATAAGTTCGGTTCTCCTTTTTGTTCATGACTGTATCATCCTTAGTATCTTGCTTGACTGATTCTTTGCACCAAGCTTTCTTGTTTCTCTTAAAAGATAATAACATATCGGGATTTGGTTCGAATTACTGGTCATGTTGTTTTCCATTGATTAAGCTCACAACGGTTCATCCAAGTTTTTTTGTTTGCACAGAAAACAACCATGAGAAACACAACATTCAGAGCAGTCCATTTCGGGCTTGAAATGAAAGCAGCAGACAGGCTCGATTTTCAACAGCGGAGATGTCATGTACAGTTCAGATCAGCAGCTCTCGGGCAGTGGAATTTCAAAGTTGCGCAAGAATTAATGACTAGACAGAAGCCCCGAAGTCCCGAAGTAACGAAAGGCTGCCATGTCAACTGAGAGAAAGTGACTTCGGGAGATTTCCATCCAAAAGTCCCGAAGTAAATCTGAGCCATTGAAGGTTAAGGACACATGTTGACAGATCTAACACTTCGAATGATTGCACGAGCAAGAAAAAGAAAACTCCCGAAGTGAATCTTGACCATCCAAAACAAAAGGAAACGTGGATGCAAATCTCTCACTTCGGAGATACGACGCTCCGGAGGATTGCAAGAGATGTGCATTGAAAAGGCCCGAAGCCTGAACTCTTGAAGTAATTTTGGATTGTTGATCTCAAATCAACAAGAACCCTTAATCTTTGCAGAAGTATCTGTTAGCGTCAGAAGTCACTCCTGGATTGCTTGCAGGAGCAGAGCCCAACGACCATCAGTCTTATGTCACGATTTGTTTATAAAGGGTGATCAGATGGAGATAATGACTCTAGGAGGTATCACTCTAACTCAGGGACCGAATCTGGTACGTAAAGAACAGAGGAGGTCTGGAATCCTAACTTCAGCCAGTGGGTTGATTAAAAGATGAGCAGGTGGAAGACTTAGGAGATGATGAACAAATAGCTCTGGGCAACAGGCTTGCGGCAGTTTGTAGGGGAAAAACTCTAAAAGAAGGATCCTCCTGGTTTCAGGGCTTCGAGAAACTGAATAAAGGACTTGACTGGATCCTCCAATTCCAAGTCATTCAGCGTCAAAGAAATCACAGGAACTGACTAGAGGCTTCGTAACTATTACAGTGATCCATTACAACATCATCCTATAATAGCTACAGCTCGACTGGATCCTCCAATTCCGAGCTGCTCTAACACAGTGTAAAAAAAGACATGAAAGAAACTGGCATTCATAAGGCAAGAAGTCTCCAAAGTTCATATCTATCTAGAACAACAATGCTTCATTAAAACTTTACAACCCGGGAGCTCTGCTCAACCATCGATCCTTACAAAATACAAAGACTGAGTTTATATACTCAAGAAAAATCTCCTCACAGAGGCGTGCCCAGTCACCCAAGGCTTGGTGTCACTTCACTTCAGTCAAACTCGTATTGATATCTTCTTTTAAGTGCCATCTTAACTATGCATGGCTCCTGCGAGGGGAGTAGCTGAGCCATTAAATGTTGGACTAATGTGCGCAGACTTCTCTGTCAAGTTGAAGACTTTGACATGGCGTCTTTGAAGAACTGGGTACACAGGACCCTCTTGAGCGGACCGCTTGCCAGACCTTCCATACCTTATACTTAATGAATGAGAGGAAGTCTCAACCACCCGCGCCTGTCGTCATTTACTCCAGGCGAGAAACAGTACGGAGATCGGATCCGATGGCGCTCGGAGGCTGCGATGATCCCCTCTGCGACTGAACTCGACGCCTTGGGCCTTCTTTATGCAGCCCCTTCCTTTCCTCAAGTGACCATGGGCTGTGACCATATGCTTTCGGCATTCGCGGATATGAAAGGGCTAACCTTCGTTGATTGAAATCGTGACGGGTGAAACGCCGAGATGGCTCAACCTGTTGCCGCGTGTCCCTCAAGATGGACGGATCTGATTACCTCGGCAAGACTGTGGGCCTGGGTCCGAATGCTCTCGGCGCTTCACGTCTCGCGAATCCTAACACCAATACTTCAAGACTTCTCATGGCGAGATCCCAAGGCTTTGTGCCACCTATATTCCACTTGCCCTTGCGGTCCTACGTGCTAACCGACGGTTTGTCAAAACATCGCTTCTCGCGACCTCGCAACTCTGCGCGCAAATCTTTGCAACTCAAACTCACGAACCTCCGAGTTTGTGATATGCCGATGCCACTTGGCGCTGTCTCCCTACAAGGATTGTCCTTCTGACACTTGTCCTCCACTACGATCCGTAGCTCCGTCAGGAAATCGCGTATCGGGATATCGCGATTCCCGTTGTCATGTGCATGGGACTTTCAGTTCCCCGGTCCCCGATTCTGCGGGATCTCTCGCCACGTGCCTCTGCTGACGGACGGCTCTGATCCAGTCGGGAAATCACGCATCGCGATTCATTCGTGTAAGAGTTTCCTGCCTTCAGAAACTCCGATCCTCCGATGAACTGAAATCCCGACTCTCCTTCTGATCTCTGACGCGTGTCCTGCCAAGGTCAACGGCTAGGATCCCATCGGTATTTCGAGACTCGAAAGGTCTCGGCTCTCTTACCCTTTGAAACCCTGATACCACAATTGTTACTAACATTAGGCTCCATGGGGGATAGAGTCGTCCCTGCGATGCTCTAAGGACTCATTTTGCTGTTCCAGTGCCTTGTTGTTGGGCTATGGAGTCACGCTCAAAACATCCCGTTGCTGAAAATATATGCCGAAAAGTAAAAGCAACAAAACAAAGATACATGTTCAAAGAGCTTATTTATATACAACCCTAAACTAATGAAACACTTTACATGGGCTAGGTGAAAGAAAACTTCCACCATAGCCATTCAAGCAACTTCCTGGATAGAAGCTCCTTCTTTCTGTCGATGATCACCAGCAGATGGTGTAACCGTGACAGCAGAATGATTACACTCTTCAACTCCTCCTTACAGGTTGGAGTTGAGATGAAATAGGGCGGCTCCAATGCATAAGGGAAATGCCACTCCATGTATTCGCTGACAGGGTCATCAAATGAGTGGCCAATTCCAGGAAATTGGTGACAAACAACCTCTTCTGCTACACAGTTGTTCACCTGCGGCCAAATATCTCTAATAAGCACAGGCGAGTGAATAGCTGAAAAGGGCTCGCTGATCTCAGGTGGTGGCTGCTCACTGACTGGCTCTGAACAAAGAGCAGACTGCCCCTCTGGTTCTTTTTCCTCTTCTTGTTGGCTCTCCTCCAGGTCCGATTCATATTCATCATAAATAGGGACCATGGGGTGATTCTGCTTGCTGACTGGCTCTTCAGTATGTTTATAGTGATCGAATATAGGATAAGCGTGCTGCTCATCATCACTATAATATTCATCAAAAAGGGGCTGACCCTTATCTCTATGATCCTCCTCTAGAATGGTGATCCCGTCAAAAATATCCGTTTCAGGGACAGTGGGACCCGCTGCTTCTGGTTGCTCATACATAATCTTCTTCTCTTTAATCTCAGGTAAAAATATATCGTGAGAAATTCCCTGGAGAAAAAGAGAGGGGACCACTTCCACAATAATGTCTTCTTTACAAACGAGAAGGTCTTCGTCCTCAGAAACAGGGTTGCTAGGAATATCTGCTTCAACCCGACATTTAGGTGAGCCATCTACCATGGACCACATCTGCTCTACCAACTCATAATCTCCACAAGAGGCGTGTTGATCTTTATGAACATATAAAAGAACAGACACATCCGATATGATGTCATATGCTTCTATCCTCGAGCTAACACCACTCATATCACTCAACACCTCAATTTTTTCATAGCAGATGCTTTCCTCCACAGTAAGGGCTTCATCATGGGCATGGTCTTCAGGGCCAACAGAGGCTTCATGAAGCGAAGAAAACTCTTCACAACATCTTTTAAACAAGCGAACAGCTGGATAGTAGTCTTTACAAAATGAATTGAAAGATGTATGAAAACCTGCTAAAGAGCGGATGCTTGCGGCGGGAAGAGACCGACACCATTCAAGAGCAGCTCCCTTCAATGAATACCTAAAGAGCTTAATCCAGACATCCTCATGCATGATATTGTGTCGGTGGATAGCCTCATGGAAGTCTAGTAAATGCTCAGCTGGTACCTCCCAATCCTTTGCATGAAATTCGGGGAGGAAATCTTCCCAGATGTCTCTATCAGGAAGTGCATTAGGAAAACCAACTATTTGAGAAAAGTCACAGAAAGCAAACCTTTGAGCCAGAATTTTCTCCATACCGAACCAGTGGAGTCACCAATCGATCCTCGAATCATGGATCCGCCAGGTGAAAGATGCACAACTTCAAGTGTGTTTGTTCCTTGTTCACCATCAAAGGCCAGCTATTAACATTGTCGTTACCCCAGGAAGCTTCTCAGGCTGAGAAAGCAGCTGCTGAAACATTCTCGAGAAAGCTCCTTAGGGTCAGCTTTCAGGTGTGCTAATAGTAGTCATAGCTGAAACAGTGATGTGGAAACAATGGAGTCGCCACAGTGGAGTCGCCAGGTGCACAATAGAAATCTTTAAGGGCTCTGATGTCTGATGCACCTTCAGAATCAGAGGCTCAATGTCGTTCTGCCCAAGGAAAATATTCAACTTCATCCCCGGCAACGGTGCCAGAAATGTTAGCGTCAGAAATCACTCCTGGATTGCTTGCAGGAGCAGAGCCCAACGCCCATCAGTCTTATGTCACGATTTGTTTATAAAGGGTGATCAGATGGAGATAATGGCTCTAGGAGGTATCACTCTAACTCAGGGACTGAATCTGGTACGTAAAGAACAGAGGAGGTTTGGAATCCTAACTTCAGCCAGTGGGTTGATTAAAAGATGAGCAGGTGGAAGACTTAGGAGAAGATGAACAAACAACTCTGGGCAACAGGCTTGCGGCGGTTTGTAGGGGAAAAACTCTGAAAGCAGGATCCTCCTGGTTTCAGGGCTTTGAGAAACTGAATAAAGGACTTGATTGGATCCTCCAATTCCAAGTCATTCAGGGTCAAAGAAATCACAGGAACTGACTAGAGGCTCCGTAACTATTACAGTGATCCATTACAACATCATCCTATAATAGCTACAGCTCGACTGGATCCTCCAATTCCGAGCTGCTCTAACACAGTGTAAACAAAGACATGAAAGAAACTGGCATTCATAAGGCAAGAAGTCTCCAAAGTTCATATCTATCTAGAACAACAATGCTTCATTAAAACTTTACAACCTGGGAGCTCTGCTCAACCATCGATCCTTACAAAATACAAAGACTGAGTTTATATACTTAGGAAAAATCTCCTCACATAGGCGTGCCCAGTCACCCAAGGCTTGGTGTCACTTCACTTCAGTCAAACTCATACTAATATCTTCTTTTAAGCACCATCTTAACTACGCATGGCTCATGCGAGGGGAGTAGCTGAGCCATTAAGTGTTGGGCTAACGTGCACAGACTTCTCTGTCGAGTTGAAGACTTTGACATGGCGTCTTTGAAGAACTGGGTACACAGGACCCTCTCGAGCGGACTGCTTGCCAGACCTTCCATACCTTATACTTAATGAATGAGAGGAAGTCTCAACCACCTACACCTGCCGTCATTTACTCCAGGCGAGAAACAGTAAGGAGATCGGATCCGATGGCACCCGGAGGCTGCGATGATCCCCTCTGCGACTGAACTCGGCGCCTTGGGCCTTCTTTATGCAGCCCCTTCCTTTCCTCAAGTGACCATGGGCTGTGACCATATGCTTTCGGCGTTCGCGGATATGAAAGGGCTAACCTTCGTTGATTGAAATCGCGACGGGCGAAACGTCAAGATGGCTCAGCCTGCTGTCGCGTGTCCCTCAAGATGGACGACTCTGATTACCTCGGCAAGACTGTGGGCCTGGGTCCGAATGCTCTCGGCGCTTCGTGTCTCGCGAATCCTAACACCAATACTTCAAGACTTCTCATGGCGAGATCCCGAGGCTTTGCACCACCTGTATTCCACTTGCCCTTGCGGTCCTACACGCTAACCGGCGGTTTGTCAAGACATCGCTTCTCGCGACCTCGCAACTCTGCGCGCAAATCTTTGCAGCTCAAACTCATGAACCTCGGAGTTTGCGATACGCCGATGCCACTTGGCGCTGTCTCCCTACAAGGATTGTCCTTCTGACACCTGTCCTCCACTACGATCCGTAGCTCCGTCGAGAAATCGTGTATTGGGATATCGCGATTCCCGTTGTCATGTGCATGGGACTTTCAGTTCCCCAGTCCCCGATTCTGCGGGATCTCTCGCCACGTGCCTCTGTTGACGGACGACTCTGATCCAGTCGGGAAATCGCGCATCACGATTCATTCATGTAAGAGTTTCCTGCCTTCAGAAACTCCGATCCTCCGATGAACTGAAATCCCGGCTCTCCTTCTGATGTCTGACGCGTGTCCTGCCAAGGTCAACGGCTAGGATCCCATCGGTATTTTGAGACTTGAAAGGTCTCAGCTCTCTTACCCTTTGAAACCCCGATACCACAATTGTTACTAACAGTATCACCGGAAGGCCCAAAGTCCGGAAGTTAACGAGAGGCTTCCATGTCAACCAAGAGAAAGTGACTTCCAGAGATTTCCATCAAAACATCTTGAAGTCCCGAAGTAACGTCAGGCTAACACGTTGCTTCGGGCCCTACCAACTCCACAGGTGTTTTTCAACTCAACACATGGTGCTCCTCCATCACTAGTTGTGACATTATATAGCGTCAGACCACCACGTCAGATTCAGAAGATCATCCTCCAGGAGGTATTCCTACTCAACATTCAAAGCTCTCAAGCTCCAAGATTGGCTCCATCTCTAAGCATGGTTTAAAGGTATTCTGGAGTTAGCAAATGGACAAATTTTAATGGGGGCGCTAAAATAGCAGGGTTTCTGAGATCGTGGATTTGCATCAGATCGACGACCACACTTCATTGTGGGGACAAAACGTGACTGAACGTTAAAATTCTAGAGCGGTCCCACAATCGAAACCATGGTATAGCGAAACAGGTATGTGGTAGTTGGTGGTGAATTGCGGGGGCCGAAGTGGTGTGGACCCAAACCTCCCTTGGCAGCTTCCGCAATCACATGCTTATATGGGGTCCAATCCGAGATCAATGTGTGGCAACATAAACTCAGTGTTAAGCCAAATCATCAAATAAGTGTCACAAGGAGAAGCAAAGAGTTAGTAGACCGCGACCAATCTATCACTAGAGGAAAGAGAACAATCAACTCCCGCCCTTAAATGGAAGCATGGAGGGACTGACCGAGGAGACAAAAAACTGTCAGCCCGAAGTACCGCAGAGGGCAGTTTTTCCACATCGTGATCCCAAGAAGAAATCAGTTAATGAAAGAAGGACTGGTGGTTGAACTATCGACTACCCCCATTAAATGGAAGCATGGAGGGTCTGGCCGAGGAGAAAAAAAGTTGTCAGCCCGAAGTACCATAGAGGGCAGTTTCTCTTGCACGCCCATACTGACCAAAACTTCCTTCTGACAGAAGGAACGTGATAGACAAGGGAAGACACCAACTACTGTCTTGGTTATAAATACATCAAATGAATGATTTGAGAGGGTCAGATGGTTGAGCATAGCTCCCTTTTTGTAATATTTTGACTAAGCAGAGTTGTTCTCTCGTTATGTATGGGACTTGAGACATTTTTGTTAATAGAAGTCAGTTTCCTTTCATCATCTTGTTTCCTCTTACTCCGAAATACTCATGATTGGATGATCCGTACGAGATTTTGTGGTTGTGTTATAATGGATGTTTGATTATAATGCTGCTATGAATGTTTCAGTGTTTTAAACTTTAAGTTCAAGAAGTTCTTATGATTGAGTTTTTCTTCTCCTGACTGCTTGAAAGCCTGATGCTTATAGTAGACCTATCCACCTTCCTCACTAAGTCTTCCTTCCATTCACCTTTATCCTTAAACCACTGACTAAAGTTAATCAAAACCTCATTTTCTTATGCATGCTAGCCCAATTTTCTGTGTTAAAACATTATGATATTGAGTTTTGTCCATTTCACCTTTCATCATTAATTTACATTCACAAACCTTTTGATGGGTACTGGGCTTATCCTCTTGAAGTATGAGGGTGACTCTCAGTGCTAACAATAGGTACAACTGATGGATATCATTTAACCATCAAGTGGAAGTCACATATTCTTTTTATCTATTCTTTGGCACCTATATCATATATTGGATAGGCTTGTATCTCATATGTTGTTTCATCATTGTATCCCCTACCCAAATGAGGATGAGCTCCTTCAAATCCTTATTGACAGGTTGACTCCCACACAAATTTTTTTATAGGATCTAGGATTGAAAACGCATGGGGACTCACGACACATAAACCCTCTAATTGGCACAAATATACTCTAAACCATGCCAAAAATGCATAAACAATCCGAGGAACTCAACCCAGATAGAACAAGATAACTAAGTAGTGTGTTCAATAGAAAATCCATTCACCAAAGGCAATAAAACAATTGGGGTGCTTTTACAAACCCATGTGCCATGAGTAATAATGGCAACAACATTCCTTCTCAATGGAGAAGAGGAAGACAACTTTTGTCAAGCTATGGGTGTTGATGTAATCCTAGCCATTGTTGATGATTGCAACTTCATGAGACATTCTCCAAATCGTTCTCCTCTGGACTGAGTAGAGACATCTGTGAGAGAGCCCATGTGATGGGTGTGTCATACTCCTCTGGACTGAGTTAAGATGACATATGGTCTCTTGTCATGCTCCTTTGGACTGAGTTGAGACGATTTGAGATGGTCTCCTATCTAACTCCTATGGACTTAGTTAAGTCAACTTGAGATGGTTCTCCAGATGGTACTCCTATGGTCGATCCAGTTGAGTTGATATGTTGAGAGTGACATCCATGTGGCTGAGCATAAGTGGATGTGTCTCTAGTGGTTGAACACTAGAGGATGTGTGGATCCCTTGCTATATTGTCTGAGAGTAAGATTTGTTGTAACCCTAATTTGTGTTGTAAAGGGTACAAGTCAACCCCACCATGTAAAATATAATTAACATTGTGTAATGATTAATTATATTATTCAGTTGAACAGGTCGGCCCTATTGTGCCAATAGACACATCCTTTTGATGTGCTAGATCTTGTATAAATAGGAGTAGATCCCCATTGTGGATCTAACTCACTCTCACACTTGTAACACTCTCTCAAGTTGAGTTGTATGGTTGAAGTGTGCACTTATCTTAGGCACAAGTTTCTAGTTCAAGGAGCACCCTCTTGTTTGCTCTAGGGTTCATGGTGTGGGGGATATTCTCTTGACTCTATAACAAAGGATTGCTAGGTTTTTCCCTTGATTGAGAAGGGTTTTCCTAGGATAAACTCTTGTGTTCTTGTGCATGGTTATTCTTCTTGTGATCTTGGTTACTGCAACACTTGTATATGGTATTGTTGCATTGTTTATGGTTCAAATACATGCTAAATTGAAATAAACCACGTGTATGAGTTAAGAATTAAAATTCAACATGGTATCATATTAGAGTTCCATAAGAGCCATTGAAAAGCCAATCGTCACCTTTTTGTTGCAATTGCAAAAACGACCCTCCTTTTGCCAGTTTTTGCACCTTCCACTTGAACGTTGGGGCTAAATTTTGCACAGGAGTGTACGGCCTCCTTCAGCGCACCTCCAACAAATCTCAGATTGCAAATCAAAGAATTTTTTATTTTTGGCCCCTAGTGTTTCTAGGTTTTCTGCAAAATTTCGACCCCTAAGGTTTCTACAACTCATTGAAGGATTTTTGCAACTCACCAGGGTTCTTCTAACT
Organism: Picea abies; assembly: GCA_900067695.1. Classification (NCBI taxonomy): domain Eukaryota; kingdom Viridiplantae; phylum Streptophyta; class Pinopsida; order Pinales; family Pinaceae; genus Picea; species Picea abies. The sequence continues at coordinate 10,835 of CBVK0101615850.1, forward strand.
TTCTAAAGGCTTATTGTTGGCAATCATAAGTCCAACAAAACCTAGGGTTTTTAGCCTAGTCTAAATGATAGGTTTGCTAGCCTAGCCATTAGGTTTGTGAAGAATCTGTAAACCATGAGGAACGAAACTTTTGTGGAAGATAGGCTTGATGGATCAAGCAACTTCAGCTCCTGAAAATCAAGACTAGAAAGCACTCTAGAAGAGGATGGCCTATTGAGTTTGATAGAAAAGATTCTACCGACAACAACTATCGATGAAGAGAAAGCTCATTGGAAGGCAGACGATGTCAAAGCAAAGAAGATAATCATCTATTCAGTGAGAGATCATCTACTACCTCACATCTCTACCCTGAAGACCACTTATGAGATGTATGATGCATTGAAGAAGATGTTTGAAAGAAACAACACAAATAGAGCCCTTACATTGAAACACCAACTTCAAAATATCAAGATGACGAAAGCTGACACCATTGCCACTTTCTTCATGAAGATCTTAGAGATCATAGATCAACTAGGTGCCATTGGAGAAACAACAATAGATAGAGAACTTGTCATGATTACTCTGAATGCTCTTCCAAGACATTAGGAACCATCTCTTCAAAGTATCAGTGGAAGAGCAGATCTACTTGAGTTTGATTGTTTATGGACAGACTGCACTTAGGAGGAAACCAAACTTATAACCAGAGGAGTGCAAGACTCTGATCATGATGACAATCAATCCCTTGCCTCTCATGCAAAGAGAGGAAGAGGAAATAGAAGAAGTTTTGGGAAAGCATTCAAAGACAAGAAAACTTCAGCAGCTCTAGGTCATGAACATAGAAAAGACATTTCAAGGATTCAATGTTTCCAATGTGACAAGTTGGACACATTGCGAGAAATTGTCCTACCAGGAAGAAAGGAGGACAACATGCCTCCATTGATGATGTTGATTCAGAACCACATCAAAGAGATGAAGACATATGAGATGAGGCATTCTTCTTCATATCTCAGCTTTCTCAGGAGGACCAAAAGC
>CBVK0101615857.1:0-14260 GCA_900067695.1 Picea abies
AAAATGTGCTAAGGCTTGGCTCTATTACAGCCTAGAGTCGACTCTTGCGAGAACACTTAGCTTGAGCTACCTCAACTTGATGCTTCACCAAATGTAATGTTCCTGACTTGGCTAGTCTAGGAAACACTGCTAATGTATGTGTAGGATCAAAGGTTTACAACATATAAATGATCATACAAATAATAAATGCGACAAAGGACTACAAAGTTTGTTTTATGATATCTCTGTGGATTACAAAATGGACGAATGCGGTTGAATAACTAACAATACTCGACTAGATCAACATACAAAGGATCTTAGCTGGAATATAAATAAGCAACTGCGGCTGAATAAAATAACAACACTCGGCTAGATCAAAAGGCAAAAGGATCTTATCCGGAATACAAATAAGCAACTAAAAGATAATACCCAAAATATAGGAGCACTGTGGAATCAATGAAGAATGATGGAAGACCTAGATGATCTTCCTTGTGACTAGGGTGTGTCTTTTAACACCAAAATCAACCAACTGGTGTCTTCCTCCTGGAATACACTGAACTATCTCTCCTGAGATGCGCCTCTTCTCCTCAATCACAAGTCACAATCTGCATAATAATGAATTAGGTTGCTGACCCTTCCTTTATATCTTTCCAAAACCCTAAATCATGCTGAAACCCTAATTCGCTGTTGATTTCCAAAACCCTAAATCATGCTGAAACCCTAATTCACTGTTGACTTCCAAAACCCTAAATCACTACTGAAACCCTAATTCACTATTGACTTCTATTTTTATCTCATAATGAATTAAAAGTTCTTTTAACCCTTTTTAGCTCAATGTCACTTTCCGAATATAACATCTGTGACTGGAGTGAACTCTAGTAACCATGTTTACCCCTCTTTGGTCCTGGCTATAGTCTAACAGGTTGGTTTATACCATTAAGCCTCCTCTTTTGGAGCTCCTATTTGGAAAGGGACATTACAGTCCTCCCTTCCCGAAATTGCTTGTCCTCAAGCAATACCAATCCAAGGTGCTGCAACACCTGCTCACTCTCCCAAGTAGCGTCCTCTACTAGAAACCCTGTCCATTTGATCAAACACTATCTGATGAACTTTCTCCTTAGTTTTCACTCCCAAAACTCCAAAACCTCTTCCAGAACTAACTCCAAATGTCCCTCCTCATCCAACGGGGGAAGCTCCTCTGATGTGTTAATGAATTGTCCCACTGCCTTTTTGAGGCAAGACACGTGGAACACGTTATGAATCTTGCTCCCCTCTGGAAGATCTAGCTCGTAAGAAACCTTGCCTACTCGGTGCATGATCCTATAAGGACCATAAAATATGGGCTTGAGCTTCTCGACCCCACTCTTCTTCAGAGATGACTGTCTGTAGGGTTGGAGTCTCAAGAAAACCAAATCTCCAACCTCAAATCTGCGCTCTATCCTGTGCCTGTCCGCACTTATCTTCTGTTGGTTTTGCGTCGTCTGTAGGTTCTTTTTCAACAACTTGAGAATCTCCTGACTCTCTATGATCCAATCCTTGGCCTTGGGAGCTATGCTCTCCTCGAAGACCAAGTCTACCAAAGTGGGATCATCATATCCGTACAATGCTCGGAAGGGTTTCATACCAATGGACATGTGGAAGGTGGTGATGTAGCAATGTTCTCCTAAATGTAACCACTTTACCCACGTTCTCTGCTGTCCTCCTACATAGTTCCTCAAATACCCTTCAACCCACTTGTTGACAATCTCGGTATGCCCATCTGTCTGAGGGTTATAGCTGGTGCTAGGTGTCAACTCTGTCCCCACCAACTGAAACAACTCTCTCCAAAATGTCCCTATGAGCCGACTGTCCCTGTCACTTATGATGTTCTTCGACAACCCATGAAGTTTGAAGACCTCCCTAAAGAAAAGCTCGGCTACTTGAATTGCGTTGTACTCTATCGGTATGGCATAGAAGTGAGAAAAATTGGTCAATCTGTTGACCACTACATAGATACAGTCCTTACCCTAGACCTTCGGTAGACTGGTGATGAAGTCCATAGATATACTCTCCCATTTCTGCTCTGGAATGGGGAGTGGCTGAAGTAGCCCTGCTGGAAGAGCATGCTCTGACTTGTTCTGCTGGAAAGTCACACACTCACTAACATGTCTCATAATGTCTTGTTTGAGGCCCTTCCATGAGAACCCCTCTCTAATCTGTCTGTAGGTTTTGAAAAACCCCGGATGGCCTGCTAGAGGTGAATCGTGAACTGCGGTGAGGATATTCTTCTTAAGCCCTAAATTTGGCACCAGGTAGACTCTATCCTTGTAAAATATCACATCGTCAATGACCCTATACCGGTCATCCTGTATCTACCCATTCATCACCTCACAAGCAAACTTGTTCTTGGAATATTCCATTAAAAAGTGGGATTTCCAGTCTGCTGAAATCTCCATCAAAGAACATGTCGCAGGTCTTCTCGATAGTGCATCGGCCACAATGTTCTTCTTCTCCTTGACATACTCTATGTCAAAGTCGAATGCCTGTACCTTCGTCACCCATTTATGTTGGTGCTCACTGAGGTCATTCTGCTGAAGGAAATACTTCAAACTGTTGTGATTGGTCTTGACCACGAATTTGTTGCCCACCAAATATTGTCTGAACTTGGTCAAGGCATGCATGATTGCCAACATTTCCTTGTCATAAATGGAGTACAACCTCTTAGGTTGACAAATATTTCGTCTCTTGAATACAATTTGGTGTCCTCCCTGCATCAAAATTGCACCAATCCCTTCGCCTGATGTTTCACACTCTAGTACAAATGGCATGGTGAAGTTTGGTAGTGCCAACACTGGACAAGTGCCCATGACTTCCTTCATGTGATCAAAGACTTCCTGTGATTTCTCGGTCCATATGAAGGCCCCATGCTTGGTAAGATCTGTGAGTGGTGCTCCAAGCTGAGAAAAACCCCAGACGAACCGCCTGTAAGAGGTACACAGCTTGAAGAATATCCTCAATTCTGTCATGTTCTTGGGTGTCGACCAATCCAGAATGGCCCTGATCTTCTCTTGGTGCACCTGTACCCCCTTTGCACTGGTGATGTGGCCTAAGTAAAGAAGATCTATCATACTGAACTCGCATTTGGACTCTTTGGCATATAATGACTGTGCCTCCATGATGCTCAATACCTCATCCAGGTGCCTCATATGCTCTTGCCATGACCAACTATAGATCAAGATTTCGTTGAAGAAAACCAAGATTGATTTCCTTAACTGATCCCTGAATATATGCTTCATGCAAGATTGGAATGTAGCGGGTGCATTGGTTAGCCCAAATGGCATAAATAGGAACTCGAAGTGTCCAAAATGACATCGAAATGTTGTCTTCTCCATGTCCTTCTCTCGGATGTTGATCTGATGATATCCAGAGCATAGATAATTTTTTGAGAAGAAAATTTACCCATGCAGTTCATCCATCAACTCGTCAATGCGTGGGATAGGGTATCGATTCTTGATGGTTTTCTTATTCAAGGCTTGGTAATAAATGCACATCCTCATGGTGCCATCCTTCTTCAGAACTAAGATGACTAAAGAAGCAAATGGGCTGCTACTCGGTTTGATGTGTCCCATCACCAACAATTCCTTGATTGCCTTCTCTATCTCATCCTTGAACCTCCTAGCATGACGATAGGGGGGGTGATCATAGGTTTGGCCCCCTCCTCCAACTCAATGGTGTGCTCAAACCCCCTGTCAGGTGGTCTCCCTGGTGGAATTTCCTCAAAGACCTGTTGATGTCATCCCAATAAATTATTGATCTCTGTATGGTATTGTTGTCGACCTTTTGAATCCTTCTGAGTAGTGATCAAGCATTTTGTGGCATATGCTACCTCCCCATGTCTAAATATCCTCTCCATCCTCTTGGCTGAAACTGTCCTGGGTGCTCCTGTCGATATACCTCTTAGAACAACCTTCTTCCCATCCTGATCTCTGAATCCCATTTCCAAGGTTTGGTAGTTGGTAGTGATTTTTCCTAAGGTAATCATCCACTGAACTCCTAACACCACATCTGTGTCCTATAGGTCAACCACATAAAATGTGTCTCTCACTGTGTAGTTGCCTAACTTCATCTCTAAGTTTGGAACTCTATCTAGACACTCCACTGTGTGGCCATCTACTACTACAAAATCAAACCCCTCAAATTGCTCTGTCTGAGTTCTCGACTCGATACTAGTGAAGCATCGATGAATTTTTGGGTGGCCACACCATCTATCAGGATGATTGCCTATTGCCCCTGGATAATCCCTCAGATACGAAGGGTATCATACTTGGGGTCTACTCACAGAGGTGTATGTGCGAGAGGGTGACTGGGGTCTACTGCCAGCTCCCGAGTTACCCTGTGCTGCATGCGGGACTTGTGTATCTGGGGTGCCAACTCTAGAGAATCTATCAACCACCTGTGCCAAGGACTGAGACATGGTCCGTTGACTAGCTAACATATCATTGATAACCTGCATGAAAGTTGCCTCTGGATCTATGGGGGCCTTTCCACTGCCCTCTGGTCACTCATATCTATCTCCTTGCATTCTCTCTGCCTCACGCTCAGCCTCACACTCTACCCTTCTCTCTGCTTCTCTGTGTGCCTCTTCCTCTTCCTCTAAGCTAGGAGGAAAAGGGGGAAAACCATGCCTATGCATTCTTTCCTGATGCTTGTTGTAAGTGACATATTCTTCACCTATGTGTTCATGACCCTCTGGGTCTTCTGCTGCACTCATTTTCTTTAGTCACAGGCTGGCAAGACTAAAGCTCTAATACCACTGTAATGGTCCTGACTTAGCTAGTCTAGGAAACGTTGCTAATGTTTGTGTAGGATCAAAGGTTTACAACATATAAATGATCATACAAATAATAAACGCGACAAAGGACTACAAATTTTTTATTATGATATCTCAGTGGATTACAAAATGGCCGAATGCGGCTGAATAACTGACAATACTCAACTAGATCAACATACAAAGGATCTTAGCTGGAATATAAATAAGCAACTGCAGCTGAATAAAATAACAACACTCGGCTAGATCAAAAGACAAAAGGATCTTAGCCAGAATACAAATAAGAAACTAAAAGATAATACCCGGAACATGGGAGCACTGCGGAATCAATGAAGAATGATGGAAGACCTGGATGATCTTCCCAGTGAACAGGGTGTGTCTTTCAACACTGAAATCAGTGAACTGGTGTCTTCCTCCTGGAATACACTGAACTATCTCTCCTGAGATGCGAATCTTCTCCTCAATCACAAGTCATAATATGCATAATAATGAATTAGGTTGCTGACCCTTCCTTTATAGCTTTCCAAAACCCTAAATCATGTTGAAACCCTAATTCTCTGTTGATTTCCAAAACCCTAAATCATGTTGAGACCCTAATTCGTTGTTGACTTCCAAAACCCTAAATCACTACTGAAACCCTAATTCACTGTTGACTTCTATTTTTATCTCATAATGACTTAAAATAACTTTTAACCCTTTTTAGCTCAATGTCACTTTCCGAATATAACACCTGTGACTGGAGTGACCTCTAGTAACCCTGTTTACCCCTCTTTGGACCTGGCTATAGTCTAACATGGCAATTTGGACCATTAAGCCTCCTCTCTGGAGCTCCTATTTGGAAAGGGACATTACAGACCCCTACTTAACTTTTAATAATAGGGAAGACATGAAATATTCGCATGCATTGATGAGGGTTCATGCTATGCATAAAAACAATGAAGAATACAACATGCACAGTGATAAATAACAAGCATGCATACTCTAAATATATATTGAATTCAATGATAAATAAATACAAAGTGGAATAAATCATATACGGGTAATTAATACCATAATAGAGAACACTTGTATTTTATAGAATAAAACCATCAACTGGTTGCATACCAAGGACATTCCACCCACTCGTAGACATTGTTGTTCCAAGTATCAATATCATTGTCACCCCCGAGCTAGGGCTATGAATCAACAAGGACGATTCCAGAGTGTTACTTGGCTTCCCAAATCAGTCATCACTCAATCTCTCACAGGCTTTCCATCACCCACAACAATCCAAGCACCTATCTCTCTTCTACCCAGCCTACACAACCCAAGAGAATGCACCTACACCCTTCTCTTCCATGCAGTTCCTCAGGCAGACATTCTCCTTCAAGGGCTCCTATGTAGTTGGTCTATAATCTCCATGCTGGTACTCTCAAGACTCACAGCTGTGAGAAAGTTTGGACACAGACCACGCATCTTCGACATGTAGGTCTTGCTTTAGGGTCGGATTACACCATCAGCCTCTACAACCAACAAAACCATGGTTGTTCTTCCATAATTCATTTTCCCTTTCCAATACAAACATGAATGAGCAAGATGAGTGCAGTGAAAGAGTGAATGGAATGAAGTATACATGCAGAGGTGTGAACAATGAATAGGGTGCGAGAATGAATTCATGAATAGGTGGAGAAACCAACAGCAGAATGAGAGAGATACTGGGAGTGAGAAGAGAACAAATGACCAACCCCCCCCCACCAACAGACCAGGGACAATTTTATGAAATTATTGTGGGTCAATAAACTCCTGGCCTTCTCCCAAGAAGCTCACGTAACTGTTATTCTCCATTAATAAAAAATGGAGAATAAAATATAAAAAATTATATGCTTATCCCCTCAAGCCCCCTCTCTTGTGGAATCATATCCCCCTATAACTCTTGTCCTTTTTCGTCCAGCATCCATCGAGGTATTTATTATTAATAATGATCAAAATTTACATTTCTTGGGCACACTAGACTTTTAATAATTTTTTGGGCACTCTGGCCTCTCAATAGTGTATCAATACATTATTTAATATGGGGGCTCAAAATGCGGGGTGTTACAATTCACAACTGACCAATAATTCTCATCGATTGAATAGTCCACGTAGAAATCATTGCATCAGGTCATTCTCACAAGGGTGAAGAATTGGGATTGAAACCAATGAAATGAATCACATAGCATCAATCATCACTTCTAGGACTTGTGCCTGGTAACTAGAAATTCTCGGGTGGTCACCTATCCCGAGAATCCTTTGTCTCAAGCACGCCTAACTATGGAGTTTTCCCCACAATAAAGCCCACTTATCTTGCTACCTCATTTGCAAAACCTTATCAAGTATTGTTCCTTATGAAATATTCAATTGGAGCTCCCTTCAGTCTTTAAGCAACAAGGGATCACATAAAAACAATACATGTCACAAGCATGCCTAGATGGCACAATGAAATAGTGGAAAATGTTTGTGATTTTTAGAAAGAGTTTCCTACTAGTTTTATGGATACTTAGGTCCATCTTTTGGTACATTAGTCAGAGACATTCTACTAGTTTGTTTGGTGATTTTTAGATGGATGTTGTTTCTATAGAGGTACATGAAAAAACATAAGACATTTGCAAGGAAATGAGCACATCCTGAAGGGTACATGGCCAAAGGGTACATTTTTAATGAATATTTCATTTTTATGTTTGAGTTATTGAAACAAATCCATATATATGCTCAACTCATGTGGGATGGTGATTATGATGAAGAACGATTAGGAGAAGAGATACTTGAAACAAATGGAGAAACACATGTATTGAGACGTGATATACTTATTTGACATTTAAATGGTTATAATTGTATTACTTAAGGAATAACTATTTTCCTTGTAAAAATGAATAATGATTAAGTTTTCATTGAAATTGGAGAGAGTATGAATGGGATAAAATTAATATTATTTTTCAAGATGGAGGCTACTAAGAAATGGGTGGTGATGTATGATGAGATGGAAAAAAATGATAGGAAGACATGCAATCATTTAGAAGGTCTAACCCAACACATGCTCCATTCCCTATATAATTACATGATCATGGCTTGCAAAGTGCACATACACATCGGTGAAGGAGAAAATTCAAAATTTGGGAGTAACTAACAAGAAAAGTGAACTAGATGCATTGAACGTAGGAATTGGATGTGAAAGGATGGTATGTGATATTGAATTGATCATAAGATTAACTATAATAAATTTTAATTGAATATATTTATGTATTCAATTTAATATGCAAATTTTTATATGCATGCAGGTACAAACATATTATGCAATGTGCGCATATGGTCATCAATTTAGGGTGGAGAGGGTGTATCATGGAAAATAAACGTGATTGTGGAGTGTATATTTCATTTGATTAAAAAAAAATTGTAAGTTCAAGGGATACAAACCTAATAGAAGGACAACTTGATTATATTGGAACCATTCAACAAATAATTGAGTTGGATGATAGGTCCTTTAAATGTGTGATTTTTAAATGTCAATGGTTTAATATTTTTTCGAGAATGAGATCTATTAGATATGACTTAGATAGTGAATTATATTCTATTGACATACATAGGAAAATGTCATCATCTTTGGTTGAACCATTTGTGCTTCCAAAACATTGTGAGTAGGTTTTTTTCCATCATGATGTATTTGACAACAATTAGTGGTTTGTTAACCCATCTGCACCAAGGGGAAACAGTTTTTTAAAAATGCACATGATACAATTGTTAGTCAAGAAGAGGATTATGTAAATGTGGGTGATCAAATAGAAATAGGAGTGTAGTTTTCCCAAGAAGTATTCATTATACTCTTAGTGATTTTTTTAATACATATGATTTGGATTGGATAATTATATTATTTTTCATCTATATTAATGCTTTCAAAGTGGAAAAAATTGGAAGAATCAACTTGCAGGGTCATTTTAGTGGTAGGTCCCATTTTGGAAAATTGGTGTCTAGAACCTTCCAGAGCCATTTTGAGGCATTAAACATATATTTTTGGGGTTTTGGTGTCATGAAATTTTGTACACCTTGTTGATGGTGTTGTGCACTCTGATACCTTTCCAACAGTGTTGGTCGTGATTCAATCAGAGTTCGTATGAAAACATTATGCCTCACACAAGTTGAACTATCATGTTGACCACCATGGTATGAGAGGATGCCAGGTCATCCCCCATTACTAATGCATATGGGGCTAGCCACATGAGGAATTTCAAGAATATTTTATAAGGTTCAAAACCATACCACAATTTAGGGTTGAGGAAGTCAAAAACCTACTTCTATATGGCTATCAAGATATGTTAAAGACCTGGCCACTAGGAGGAGAGGTTCCATTCTATGTTATTGTATTTTGTTCCATAGAAGAATAGAACAACTAAGAGTGGTAAATTAAAGAGCATAACAAAGGGGGTTAATGTTTTGTAGCATCCTAACAAGCCAAAGGTCTCAGGTAACTCCATAGAGGGTGTCTTCTCCTTTGTACTTGCATTATTTCCATGCCAAAGAAAAGAGAGCAGAGCAACCTGGCCTTCTAGTTGGGTTTTCTCCCATAAGGGTTTCCTAGAGAAAATGTTTGTGTTATGTTGTGGATGGTGTGTGATTTTATTTTATTGTTCTCTATCTTCCACATTTTATCTATTCCATGCATAAGAAAAAAATAAAAAAATAAATATTCTTGAATCTAAAGGAACTTAACCTTCATAGAGATTTTTGTTTTACTTATCAGATCTGTTGTGACAAATTGTTACAGTGCAATATCCAGGATAGTTTACAAATCAACATAGATACATACATATAATATGGTGGGTTCATATTTCTATCTTATGAATTTAAATGAATCGAAGTTTCTAATTCACAAGTTATATTATAATGAATAGTAATCAACCAGTGCTTAGCTCAACCAATTGACGAGCATACAAACATAAATAAGATTTAGATGGTTTTCTTACATAAATATCTGATCTCCAATATCTTCATTATTTTTCTTGGATAACTCCAATGATTGGGTAACTGATATATATAAATATTTGCAACAAACATAATGGACAATGGTTGTGATTAGTAAGTTATTATAACTTATGATATTATTATTATTAATTATAATAGTTAGTATTAATTATAATTGAGATTAGTTATTAACTAGTCCTTAATAATAATAAAATATTGTTAATTAAATATAATAATTTTTATTAATTAAAAAATAATATTAACAATCAATAAATTATTTTCAAGCTCATTTGATTGTTATATATGTAATTTAATATGTCTTATCAAGATCTTATCAATCCCACCAAAATCAAATAACCTAATGGGGGAGAATTCTTCAACATGAACCTAGGCTAGGTGGTATACGACAACACTCTATACTTAGTAGCAAGTTGAATGGTGATTTTTCCTCTTTATTGTAGTGTATTAGCTCAAACTTTGAAAATAAAAGTTGGGTTTCAGGGAGGATGTATGCTTTCTAAAACAAATAAATAGATTTTTGCAACCTCTTGTTTTATACCATTTCCTTCGTAGTTACCTTATGATTATTCACATTAGGTTCTATCATTTCCTTCACACTAATCTTATGATTCCTCATGTCACATACCCACTATGCAAATCAAACTTTTTCGTTGATTTCTCAACAATCAGAATCTTCGAAGTCCTATGGGGCTTAGCGCAGGCTAGCCCTTTCCTTTTTCCACCTTTATATGATTGTAGTTCACGACTATGGGCTGAATCAGCACGGCATCTTTTCGCACTTCGTGACTCAATGCTACCGGAACGTCGAGTCGCTCGACTCTGCAAACCCCGAAGCTTGAAACAACGAAACGTCGAACCCCGACGGGGCTAGCGAGGGGAAAGTTTCTCTCTTGGGGTCTTGTCTACGTGACCCTATATGGTTTCCACGCGCTTAAGCCAGCCAAGAGCTTATCGGCTTTTCATGATTCGAGGAATTGCGATATACAGCTTCTACCTTTCCCCATTCAAATCCCCAAAGATTACGAGATCTCCAAAGTTTCCCTCCAAAGGGATATCGACGGTCGTAAGCCTCCCCTAATCCAATGGTATGGATCCTTTTGGGGTTTCGATACTTGGGGTTTCAAAATGCAACGACTCCAAGACCCTTCGTCATTCAAATCCCTGAATTTCGATATGGAAAGTCGTGTAAGAGATCGACAGCTCTTAGGAGCATGGATCCAACGGTCCACAAGATTTCAGTTATTGGGATTTCGTGATCCCCGATGTCAAGAGTTCCCTGTTCTCTTGAATCCCTGATCTCTGATGAGCCAATTCACCGATATGGTCCCTTACGTGTTATCCCTCCTGGCTAAACTCCTGACCCACATGACCACTATATCACAAGACCGCAGCCTTATCTCCTATCGGGTTTTTGGAATTTCAAATGCCGAAATGTGCTCGTCCTCAGGATTCGTGATCTGCCAAATCCTGATATGTTGATATGGTGACAACTGGCCCTACAATGGATGCTTTTCACTTTGTCGGGATTCCAGACTTCAGGATTCCGAAGTGTATGGACTTCTTGTCCACGGGATTCCCGATTTCCCAATGGATGACTTTCCTTTCAGGACTTTTCTTTCTTTCTCCAACTGTCGCCACGCATCCTCCTAAGATGTACGGTCCCGATCGCTTCTCCAAATTTCAGAGTTTCCACTGCCGAAATACTCTGGCAACTTGTCCCTTCGATCTTCGAAATGCCGAAGGGCTGCCGATCTTTCCCACGTGTCCTTCTATGATGGACGACTCAGACTGGTTTCAGGATTTTCACTATGAAAATGCTCGACCTCATGTCATCATGACTCCCGACTTCACGAGTGCCGATATCCCGATGGCCACGTCTCTCTTCGGGACTTTCAACCTCTTATTCATGAGGGCTTAACCCTCATGCATCTCTGAATAGATCCAACGGCTATCGGGTTTTTTTGGCTAGGATCTAATGGTTCAGGTCTGTCCCACATCGCGCACTCTCCCTCTACTTCATGGATGTGGAAAAATCAACGGTCCAGATGTTCTCATGGACCTTGAGGGTATACAATCCCGATTTCCTCGCTATTCAAGAAGATAGAGGGAAAGGGGCAAGGTATGTAACTCCCTTGTTTCATTCGTCAATCTAACAGTCGTGAACGACCATGGTTCCTCCAATGGAATATCGTCCATCGATCGATACTTATCCCTACGCTGCTACTTCAGGATTTTAAGAGGGTCGTTCCTCCTCGTACAGGGTTATTAAGACTTGCACTTTCAAGTCCTTTTTCCAGGCTCTTGGTAAACCTTTCCAAGGAGGAAAATCTCTGTGAAGAGATCTATTCCGGGGCAATCTAGGAGACAGATAAGGGGAAACAAATTCCCAAGGACGGACTGGAAGTCTGATTTGGTTTGACTCATGCATAATTAAATTCATTTATCAACATAAGTCATGCGTGGTCTTTATATTATAAGCATATATCTATCATTTCTTATCAAAACACTGTACAAACATTTTTATACTTTAATCATTCACAATTTCACAGTTTTATGAGTATATATGTCAATATATGAATTTCAAGATGCAATATGTAAAACACTTATCAGAAATAACACTAGAAGTGAGTGAAACTGCTGAGAGGGGTGCTCGTTTCCACCCAACCGTAGGCTTAGTGACTCCCGATGGATTTACCACTAGCCACCCCCGAGATGAGACCATGATGCTGTGAGACTGTGTCTCTCTGTCTGCTAGTGACCAGGAGAGAAGGTTGGAATCCTTCCTCTTTTCTATCACTCACTCTGCATATCGCCAAAGTTCTCCCCTCGCGTCTGCTCCCGCAATCGCTTCTACCCCACGCCTTATCCTCTTGCGAGGTGGCGTGTGGCGCAATTACCCTCGCTTTGGTCATTCATGATGGCTCTATGTATAGGAGGTTCACCTCCCCATCCCTCATTAATCCATATACCTACTAGCCTGTGATTCATTTAATTCAGGGCCAACGAGCTGCTTTTGGTTCTTCGGGCCAGTGGAGTCCAAATACGGTATTAGTTCTTGGTGGAAGTTAACACCACATTTCTAGGTGCCTTCCACCGCCATTGTGGTCTCTTTTTCTACACATCCCCTCTCAGCGGTCCTGCAATAAAATTCAAAATGTTATTCACATTCATTGACCTTTTCCTCAAGGTCCATTTACAACACATATTCACATTTATGAGTTTTCCATCATTCTTGGCCAGTCCCGTTATCTTTACAAACTGGGGGAAACAGGGTGTTACAATTCCCTCCCCCTAAAAGGGAACATCGTCCTCGATGTTCTTATCTACTAACATGAATTGCATGTACAGAAGTAAACAAAGTCGGATATGCCTATCTCATGGCATCCTCCATTTCCCATGTAGCCTCATCTGGGCCAAAATGTTTCCACTGCACCTTGACCTGCGCAATGGTTCTATTCTGGAGCAGGGTTTCCTTTTTGTCCAGTATGCATTGGGGTTCTGGTAGAAATTCTCCCTCCGGTTCCACCTGGATCACATACCAGTCAATTATATGATTAGCATCATGTACATATTTCTTTAATAATGAAACATGAAAAACAATATGTGCTTTTACGGTGGAAGGAAGTGCTAGTCGATAGGCTATAGGTCCCACTCTTTCTAGAACCTCAAAGGGTCCACAATACCGAGGTGCCAACTTGGCAAAAGCTCCCACTCTCAAAGGGCTCCTTCTGGGATTAATTCTAAGATATACATGGTCTCCCATTTTGAACTCTCTTGGAGTTCTCTTTTGATCAGCATAACTTTTATGTCGGTTCTGAGCGACCTTCAGATTTTGTTTTATCTAAGTCACTTGTTGTTCCATTTCTCTCAGCATGTCGGGTCCAAAAGAAACCCTATTTATAGTATTACTCCAGCTGATTGGAGTATTACACGGCCTACCATAGAGGACCTCGAAGCGACTCATCTTTAAGGATGCTTGGTAGCCGTTGTTGTAGGCGAATTCTACCAATGGCGGGTAGTCTTCCCATTTCCTGGGTTGATGCATTACATGCATCCTTAACATATCTTCTAATATTTGATTCACTCTTTCTGTCTGTCCATAGGTTTGAGGGTGATAGGCGGTCCTAAACAACAATTTGGTCTCTAAACCTGCCATCAGTGATTTCCAAAAATTTGAAGTAAATTGTGTGTCTCTGTCAGATATTATCTCTTTCGTCATACCGTGCAGTCGGAACACCTCTTTCATGAATACCTGGGCGATATCTATTGCCTTGCAGGTCGATTTGACGAGGATGAAATGAGCAGACTTTCTCATTTTATCCACCACCACCATAATGGTATCATTCTGTTTGGTTGAAGTTGGCAATCCCGTGATAAAATCCATGGAGATGGTTTCCCATTTCCATTCTGGAATGAGTAAAGGGTGTAATAGTCCTGCTGGGTGTCGATGTTCTGCTTTAACCTGTTGGCATTCTATGCATT
>CBVK0101615888.1:0-22008 GCA_900067695.1 Picea abies
CGAGATCGGTCTCGGCATTCCTGCTGAACCGCTCTTCCGATCTCACCTTCCAAAACTGCAAGCAATATGGAGGGCCCTAAAATAAATATGCTTCCCTATCCACCTCTACAGAAAGAATTGATGAACTGCATGCAATATGGAGGGCCCTAAAATAAATATGCTTCCCGATCCACCTCTACAGAAAGAATTGATAGGGCAGATAGATACAGCTTACCCGTTAATCAATCTTCGGATATTCCTAAGGAGGTTTCCACCTCTATAGCTCCGAACTTTCAATGCTCATTTACTACTGATTGTCCTTTATTGTTTCGAGTTTCTACGCAAGGTCCAGCCTTGAGCCTTTCAGCTCATATACCTGCTCCCCAAGAGCCACCTACACGCACTAATAGAATATGACACTCAATGTTGCATTAACAGACGCATATCATTTAACCCATACAGACAGTAAGACAAAGATCTTCTTACACTCAAAGTACCCCCAGTCGGGCGCCAAAGCTGAAGCGGACATCCATGAACAAAGTAGAGGTCGCATAGAAATGGTAAATGACAGTATCTTACGACTATTTCAAAAGGTAAGCTTAGAATTGTATTTTAGTTTCCATTAGGAAATATATATATGACTGTCATATCTACACACTGACATTAATAGGTTAGTTGTTAATGGATGTTTTGTAGGAGTACATGTTAAAGATACGAGGACATGCTACAGAGAGCAACTGAGAGCAACAGAGCGAGGTTTACAATAGTGTGAAGTCTATATATGTAAAAACATACATACAGTGTGTGTTAGAGATATAGGAGGGCGCGTGATTTTTTTGTGTGTTTTTGGGCTCTACCATCTTCCTATCTATCAAATGGATGGGAGCTTAACAACCAGTCACCTGTAACTATATTTGAAACTCTAGACCCAATGACTTTCAAAATAGTGAATTGCGATCTCAAAATCATCTCAGTCAAATTTTGAATTGTCAAACTCTGCAAGGATGTCAATATTGTTCTAACAGTTTCTAGAGAATACCTTAAGTGAGTGGAATCCAAAACCTTGCGGAGTGCAGTCCTTTGGGAGTTGATACTAGCAAGTTTGTGCGTGGAATCCAAAACCTTGCGGAGGGTGGGGATAGTAATTTACCCATCGAAAAATGTGGTTATCAATCAATAATAAATCCCATACTTGGTAAGTTATTGAGAGAAAGAGTAGATCAGAACCTAGGAAATATGTATCATGAAAAGCAGGGGAATCCATAGGTCACTTACTAATATTTTATCTTTACTCAAAAGAAATATTGTTATAAGTAAGTTTCCTAATAGGAATAAATGTTTTTAGGAAACTAAATTTAGTTCAAGAGCTCCTTAAAAGGTGGAATAAAAATACTAGACTCATATTTCGAAGGCCACTCCCTAACAGTATCAAGGGGAATCTAGATAGCTATAAATGATAGAATATTCAAAAAAGGGTCTATACATCCATTTCAATGTGTATTTCAATATAAGCTAATTTTATCATGAATTAACTTTGGTTCAAGATACTTTTATTGATATAGCTAATTCATGCTCCTATACAAATATGGTGGATAGGGTTATTTTGATGGTTCTAGTCAAAGTGCTCATAAAAAAAGTTGAGCTACCAGTTTTAAATATGAGTCATTAGGAAGGGCATCCACCTTTCTTCACCAACTAGTAGGAGATATTTAAGATGTAGTTAGTAATTACTATTGTAATCTTCTCTTGCTAATCCATTTGAACAGGGTGTTGCTGAATAATAGTTAGTATGTCAATTTTTTTCATTTTGTCTCTTTGTAAATAGCCCTCACAAGTCCAATTGAGCAAGGCATTTCCTAAATAAGTTAGTGTTTCAACCCCTTGCTGCGTAAATAACCCTCGTTGGTCTAGTTGAGTAGGGAGTTGCAGAAATAAAGTCGTAAACATTGTTGTATATGGAAATAGTGCAGAGGAAAAAAGTCTCCCTGCATAATATTAAAGGGTGCCCCTATCTATCGTAATAGATTGGTGGTATTTTTGTATTTTCATATCTATTCTTTTGTTGCTTACTATGTTTTCTATGTGTGCTTACTATGTTGTTTTGTTTTGCAGTGCACCCAGTTGTTGTTGGTGCACCCCTACTGATCACAATTATAGATCAATTTTTATTAGATATTCGATCTTAGAAAACAATTTCTCGCATTCAAGAACAAGATGGAGAGATAATCCACAATCCCCTAATTTTTTTTTATGTGCTAATTAGTCTCGAAAATCAACACTCTACTCGGAGCTACTAGTGCGACCTTCCTGGGGTTCGTCAATGTCTTAGTCTTGAGGCATCCAATGTGACCTTCTCAAGGCCCTCTAACATATTAGTTTTTGAGAATTCTGGTGCACTCTTTTCAGGGCTTCCATAATTCCCTTCTTAGGGCTCTCCAACATCTTCTCATTGTGCCCTAGATAGCATATTTCATAGTGCCTTTTGTGTCATTGCTCAGGGATCCCTTCTATGAATGAAAATAATATATTCGCTCAGAGAAAAATATGCAAATGAGTCAAACTCCACCATGTCTACAACATTTCAATAATTTGCATGAGCTACTTTTCCTACAATAATGCAGGACTCCATCACCTATCTAACATGACAACCGCTTCCAATTGCCAAAATTTGTAGGGAAAATGAATGGAGAGTCCAGGATAATGTGGTGTGTGATGTTTCTCCTTTGTATTGTGCTGACCTGTTAGTTGGACTCCCCTACCAATAGGCCCATAAGGTTGTTTATCATACCAATTTTCATAAATACCACCTGCAACATCAAGGACTCACCTATGTACTTACCTCCTCTACTCCTCACTCCACACAACCTCTCACCAGATAGACAACCATTAAGAAATTCACTATGAACAAATATGTTTCATTGTGTTTGGTTCTCCCCATTAAAAAAAACCAATTGACTAACCCATCACCTCATGACATGGCTCCCTTGCTCCTAGAATTTTCAATGCCTTCCCCCAACCCACGGGACTACCCCCATCTTGATCTATTGTGCACACCGTTGATCTCATTATGGAAGCCTATTTTCCTAATGTCCCTTCATACATCCTTGCTCCCTGAGAGACTGTTGTGATAGCACGCCAACCTAGCCAAATTCTAAATTTAAACCCTAATCTTCCTTCATATTCTCCTTGTGCATCTCCAACATTTATTCTACCAATGCATATTTCTGTTGTCGTTGTCTCAGCTAGGAGGTTATGTACTCCAACACAAGTGCCAACATACTATAACACTTTTCTTGACAGTTCCTTTTTTTCCAAAGAGATTATTGAAAAAGCTTCAGGCAAATAGAATTCTTACAAATGTAGTATAGTTGTGAAAAATCATCTGTAGAGGCATCCCTTCTTAGTTGGAGTAGCCAATCAAACAAGGTGTATTGGAAACACCCATTGTTCTTCCAGGGAACTTGTATTTAAGGGAAATGTTGAGGTAGATCATAATGAAGTTTTGGTTGATCACTACCGAGTCGGTGTGTTCTTTCTCCATATTAGAGGACCAAAGACACTTTAGTATGTGCATCCTCTCTTTTGCAATTTATTTAATATGGACATTAGTTGCCTACCTACATTGTTTTATTCACAATTCTATATGAAAAATTAAAAATTCATCAACAAAGAAAGACTGATGAAAAAAATAAGACGTTGCACAATACCAAGACGTGGAGAATGAAAAAGAAAAATGCTAGGAGTGAGAAGTAAAACGACCATTAATTGTATTAAACAAAGAAGACACCCTTTTATCAGACTTGGAAATTTAATGTTTACAATACTAACAAGAGACTTGTTGCTTTAATTTTGTAATGCTAATTTGCACAGTGGGACTAACAAGCGTCATTTCCAATTATTAATGCCTGACATAATTGACATGTTAACAAAAATTATGGAGTTCCCTATCTCACTGGACTGACGAGGGTTTTTTATTAATTAACTAATTGATGGAACTGACATGCTACTTGTTTATTAGGAAATGCTCCACTCAATTGGATTAGCGAGTGAAGTTTACAATAGAAGTTACTGACTGGACTGGTGATGGAAGTTTACAGTGGAATTTATTGATGAACTATTATACATCCTCATGCTGACTGGCGAAGGAAGATGGGCACCCTCTCTAGTGGCACAATTCCTCCCTATTTAGATCTGGAAGTGTCCTTGCTTCCGCTAGAAAATGATGAAAACAATGTTGTAATGTTGTTGGATTCATCCACTTGGCATGCATAGATGTCTGGCCCATGTGGCCCATAAGGTAGGAAATATATTGTTGCTAGCAAGTGTAGAGTCTAAAATGGTGTCTGCGAGCAAAGGAAGCTCAAACAACTTAAGATTGTTGATTTTGAGCACATCGTGGATGCCAAGTTGTGGTGGCAAGTCCAGGAAAAGGGTGGAGCTTATGATGTTGTCCTCAGAATTGGTGCTTGTCTAGTAACAACCAAACTTGATCGCCAAGCTAAAAAACCAATGGTGTGCATTGTTTTTCTTGCCTCTTCTTGACACATTCTTGTGCTACTTGAAATTCCTCTGCTACTTAGGAATGTTGTTGTGCAATGTTGCGGATGAAAATCTACGCAAATTTTTTCTCTTGTTGTTGGCGTGTAGACCCCAGGGTTGCAAGAGTAAGTGGTAATTATTAGGGCACACTTGGCTGAGATTACAGACAAACCTCAAAGGGTGAGAAGCCTGTGGAGGAGTGGGTGGACCTATTATAGCTGTGCTGAATGACATGCAAATAAGAGTTCCACCACTTATTTTTATCAAAGTAGTTGCGAAGAGAGTGGACTAGAGTGTGCTTACCAACCTTTGTTTGGCCATTAATTTGGGGATGAAAGGCAGTGGAGAAATGAAATTTGCATCCTAGTGAATACCATATAGTAGGCCAAAAGGTATTGAATAAGCGAGAGTCACAATATGAATTGATACTATTGGGTAAACTGAAATGGGGCCACACATGATGGAAAAATAGGTTGGTGGTTTGCGCAACAGTTGTAGTTTTAAGACAGGGAATGGACAAATCCATCTTAGAGAAGCAACACACTATGACCCAAATAACATCATGTTTGTGAAATGTGGTAGGGATATCACTCATAAATTCCATGGAAATGGATTCCCATGGACGAGAAGGAACTGGTAGAGGTTGGTATAGACCATGTAGATGGTTAGATGTCTTACTTTGTGAATAGAGGGAGCAAGTACAAATGAATTTTTCCACTTGTTTCGATAGTGCATGCCGATAGAAATGGAATTGGAGATTGAGGATGGTTTTGGCTATGCCAAAATTTCCACCGCAAGAATATGCGTGTTCTTCGCGAATTAGAATGAGATGGTATTTGTTCTCTGGCACACATAGTTGATTGAGTTTGTAGAGACACCCTTCATATATCATGTAATATAAAAATGGAGTCTGGTTGATGATAATAGGTTGTTGAAAAGCATTCCAGACTTCACCGAAGCATGGATTTGTAGCATACATGTCCTTCCATACATCATAAGTTGTACAAAACACCTATAAAATGTGTAGAACTTGCATTGGGGGTTGACTTAACAAGTCTGCCATCTTATTGGAGATCCCCTTCTTATATTTAATAATCAAGAGAAATTGTTGAAGATACACCACCCACTTTAAATAACATTGTTCTTGCATCTTACTCTGGGAATTGATGAATATCATTGGATGATGATCAATATGCAGGATGGCCTCTTTACACATAATGTACTGGCGCCATTTCTTGAGTGCTTGTACAAAGCTATTGAATTCCCTATTGAATTCCTTATCATATGTGTTGCAGTTGACTTTGGCTTTTGCAAGAGTCTCAAAGTGATACTCTACTGGATGACCTTGTTGTTTAATTATAGCCCCAATGGAGAATTGAGAGGCGTCTGTATCGATCTCAAAGGGATGATTCATGTCCAACATTTGTAGAACAGGGGTTGAGAACAATGTTATATTCAATTTCATAAATGATGCTTAGCTTTAGGAGGCGAATATGCGGTTTTTACCGTTGCCGACTCTTCTTAATGCATTTATGCGAATTGGGACATTGCTTAAAATCGATACTATCTACTGGTGTATGATTTATTTCATAAAATTGAAATGTATTTCATAAAAGTTATTTGTGTTAATTCATATGGATGAAAGTATGAGAAATCCCACATGAATGATGTGGTGCCACCATCCTGTAAATTTTGAGAGAGGATGTATGTGGTGATGGGAATGATGAGAAATTTTCAAGTTTATTCCTTTTTTTTTCATATCTATGATGAATGCGAGTGTTTTAGAGTGGTATGTTTTTCATAACTATGTTACATGTTATGGATGAGGAAGAGTGAAGTTTCTTTCTATTTTTATGATGAATCAAAGGGTTTTATAATGACATGATTTTCATGATTATGTTGCATATTATGGATGTGGTAGAGTAAAATTATGGTCGACCAATCTCTCCTTTGTCTTGTAAATCTTTACTTACAAACATATGGACTTTAAATTTATCTACCTAATGATTTCTATATGAAGGTTTTTTTTAAGACATAAGAGAACTTGGTACCCTCAAAATAATTTTATGGGGAGTGATTATAATAGAAAAAAAAACTCATTAATTATTATGGCCCTTTTAAGAACGATTAGAAATTAGAAGATTGTCGATGCTTCACATTTATTATTTGTATCATTTCTCATTCCCAAGCTAACTCCATTTTATTTTTGTTGCTCAGGATCATAAACAATATTTTTGACACTTACTATCCTTGATATTTATAATTAATATTATTGCAACTAAAGTAAATTAAAAACTAAAAAACTGATTATATAAATTAGAAAATAAATAAATTTATTATATTTAAAAATTTTAATTTTTAAATAATAGTAATAATAATTTATTCTTAAGATTTCAATTTAACTAAATAACAAATTGATGCATTACATAAAACCGATTATATAAATTAGAAAATAAATAAATTTATTATATTTAAAAATTTTAAGTTTTAAATAATAATAATTATAATGATTCATTTTTAGGATTTCAATTTAACTAAACACCAAATTGATGCATTACATATTTTGTGGGAATACAAAAAATTGTATATTTATATAATTTTATTTTTAATTCAAGTTATGAAATTTAATTAATTTATTTTGAAAATTATTAGTTTTTTAAATGAAAAAGAACAGTTAAAAAAAATTGTAATCGCATAAAAAATAATAAGCTACACCACAAGTAAATGTGTAATATGTTATATATAAAAAAATTCGATAATAATTAAAAATCAGTATAAATGTACAAATTTATAGTAAAATAATATTTATTTATATCTTAATTCTATATCTTTTAAATATTTAAAAAATTCATAATAAATCACTTGTACATGCAAAGTAAACATTTGTATATAATAATAAGGATTTAATTACATGGGTTTTTTTATAAAACCAAATGATTATGGTATAAAATGATCGATATGTTGATAGAAAGGGATGATAACAAAATAAATATCTGGTGTAACGAGTGACTTTCTAGAGGTGAAAGGTTTCTTTTTATCAAATCTGTATTGGAAGCCATGATTCCTATCTATTGGTGATATCTAGCCTATATCCTAAAAGGAATTCTAGTGAAAATAGTGAAATTAAGCTTTAGATTCTTAATGTTTCAGAATAGAGGGAATTACTTTAGTTAAAAGGAAATCAATAGACAAGCCTAAACATATGAGAGGATGGTGCCTAAAAAATATCCTCCATTTTGATTGATGCCAATTCAATTGAATATTGCATTATAAACCTAATGAAACCCATCAACAATGCTTATGTTGTACAGAAAACAATGATAATAGTATTCATCTGATAGGAAATTATCTATCATGGAAGGTTGATAATGATACTATGTTGGGGATAGGAATTTACCCATCGATAAATGTGGCTGTCAATCAATAATAAATCCCATACTTGGGAAGTTCTCCAAAGAAAGAGTAGAGCACAACCTAGGAAATATGTATAATGTAATGCAGGAGAATCCATAGGTCACTTACTCAAAGGAAGTATGTTTACTCAAAGGAAGTATTGTTATAAGTAAATGTCCTAATAGGAATAAATGTTTTTTGGAAATTAAATTTATTTCAAGAGCTCCTTAAAAAGTGACATAAAGAAACTAGACTCATATATTTCAAAGGCCCCTCCCTAATAGTATCATGGGGAATCTAGATAGTTATAAATTCGGTTCAAGGTCCTCCTATTGATATAGCTAATTCATGCTCTTATAAAAATCTGGCAGATAGGGTTATTTTGATGGTGCTAGTCAAGGTACTCATCAAAACAACTGGGATAACAATTTTATATATGGGCCAGCAAGAAGGGTGTCCACCTTCCTTCGCCAACTAGTAGGAGATATTTAGCATGTAGTTAGTAATTACTATTTTAATCTTCTCTCGCTAGTCCAATTGAGTAGGGTGTTGCTGAATAATAGTTAGTATGCCATTTTTTGTCATTTTGTCACTTTGTAAATAGCCTTCACAAGTCCAGTTGAGTAGGATGCTTCCTAAATAGATTAGTGTGTCGGTTTGTTGTTGTGTAAACAACCCTTGATGGTCTGGTTGAGAAGGGTGTTGCAAAAATATAGTAACTTTTGTTGTATTTGCAAATAGTGGAGAGGAAAAAGTCTCCCTGCATAATATAACAGGGCGCCCCTCTCTCTCGTAATATATTGATGGTATTTTTCTATTTTCAAGCCTATTCTTTTGTTTCTTAATGCATTTTATATTTGTATTATGTTGTTGCATTTTGCAGTGAATCTTCTCACAAAATAGTTGCAACTCTGACAACTATCCAATTAGTCCATCCAAAGATAAATAGAGATATTTTTCAAATTATGCATCCAGTTGTACATCGGTGATCTAGAAGAGGAGTTAATTATAAAATTAAATTATGGTTTATTAATACTTATCCTTCATGAAGTTGATTTTTTTGAGAGTTTTCCTTCAACAAGGATTTATTTGGGCCTTGGTCATCGAGCATAAAGTGGTTTTTCAAATCTTCTCACCCCAACCTGGATATGACCCTTCTACCGTTGGCCCTTCTCAGGTTACCCCTAACACCAACTACACCCCTCAAAAAGTTCGCCCTATATCACCCTCCACATCTTGAACAACATTGTGGTGTACCTTGCACAAGAAGAACTCATATGCTTCTGCCAAATTTCAGGCACTTCAGAACCTTCACCCCAACAAAAATATTTTTCCAAAGGTTTCTTAGTTCGATTCTCATGACCCTCCTGAAGTCATTTCTCTCAAAAGTACTATATAAGTTTACCCATATCTAATTCTGATGACGACCAATGAAAATGACACCTCTTTTGTGCCCCTTTTTACCCATAGTTTTCAAATTAATCATGAATTGGAAACTCTCTTCTTGGACAACAGAAGCCAAAAGAACCTCATCGCATAGGAATTGGTCTAAATCCTACAACTCCCAACTACTTTTCACCCTGAACCATATCATCTTAGATGGGTAGAAAAGTAAGTCATGCACCTCACTATCTCCCGGTGCTATGTGGTGACCTTCACTACTGGCCTTTCTAGGATACTATGGTGTGTGGTGTTTCTCCTTTATATAGTGTTGACCTCTTACTTGGAATCCCCTACCAACATGCCCGAAATGTTGTTTATCATGCTAAATTTCATAAATAACACCTGCAACATCAGGGACTCACATATCTACTTACCTCATCTACTCCTCATTCCACACAACCTCTCATCAAACAAGCAACCATTAAGAAAGTCACTCTGAACAAATATGTTTCATTGTGTTTGGTTCTCCCCATTAAACTAGACCAACTGACTAACACATCACCTCCGGACATATCTCCCCCACTCCTATAAAATGTCAATGCCTTTCCCCAACCCACAATACTTCCCATGTCTTTCTCTATTGTTCACACCATTGATCTCCTTATGCAAGCCTCTTTTCCCAATGTCCCTTCATACATCCTTGCTTCCCGAGAGGCTATTATGATAGTACGTCAACCTGGCCAAATTCTAAATTCAGACCCTAATCTTCCTTCATCTTCTCCTTGTCAATCTCCAAAATTTATTATTCCAATGCAGGTTTCTATTTCAGTTGTCTCATCTAGAAGGTTACGTACTCCAACATAAGAGACATCATATTATAACACTTTTCTCAACATTTCCTCTTTTTCCAAATAGATTATTGAGAAAGTTGCAAGCAAATAGAATTCTTACAAATGTAGTATAGTTGTGAAAAACCATCTGGAGAGGCATCACTTCTTAGTTGGAGCAGTCAATCAAATAGGTTGTATTGGAAAAATCCATTGTTCTTCTAGGGAATTTTTGTTCAAGGGAAATTCTGAGGTAGATAATGAAGCTATGGCTTATAAGTACCAATTGTGTGTGTTCTTTCTTCATCTTGGAGGACTAGAGACACTTCTGGATGTGCAACATCTCTTTTGCAATTTATTTAATGTGGACATTAGTCGCCTACCTACATTGTTTGATCCACAATTCTATATGCAAAATTAAAAATGCATCAACAGAGAAATACTGACATAAAAAATACGACAGTGCACAATACCAAGACACAAAGAATGAAAGAGAAAAAATATAGGAGTGAGAAATAAAATGACCATAAATTGTATTCAACAAAGAAGATGCCCTTTTATCAGACTGGGCAATTTTGTGTTTACAAAAACAATAAGAGACTGGTTGCTTTATTTTTATAATTATTTGCATAGTGGGACTAATCAATGTTGTTTACAATTATTACTGTTTGACATAATTGACATGCTAACAAAAGTTATGGAGTGCCCTGTCTCACTGGACGGACAAGGGATTTTTATTAATTGACTAATTGACAGAACTGGCATGCTAATTGTTTATGAGGAAATGCCCCACTCAAATGTACTGGTGAGGGAAGTTTACAATGGAAGTTACTAATTGGAATGGCAAGGGAAGTTTACAATGGAAGTTACTAATGAACTATTATACATCCTCATGTTGATTGGAGAAGGAAGATGGGCACCCTCTTTGGTGGCCCAATTCCCCCCTATTTAGATCCATAAGTGTCTTTGATTCCACTAGTAGTTGAGGTAAATACTGTTGCAATGTTGTTGGAGTCATCCACTTGGCCTACACAAGTTTCTAGCCCATGTGATCCATAAGGTAGGAAATATATATTTTTTGGTGAGTGTTGTGAGTTTAGGAGTATAGAATGGTATCTATGAGCAAAGGAGGCTGAAATTATTGTATATTTTCCACCAAATGATTTACCATAATTGTTTCCTCAAGGAGTGGTGGCTCGATCCGCTTAAGATTGTTGAATTTTAACACATCGTGGATTCCAAGTTGTGGTGGAAAGTCTAGGAAAATGGTGGAGCTTATGATGTTTTCCTTGGAACCGGTTCTTGTCTAGTAACAACCAGACTCGATCGCTAGGCTGAAAAACCAATGGTGTGCATTGATTTCGTGCCTCTACTTGGCACGTTCTTATGTTGCTTGAAATGGATCTGCTACTCAGGAATGTCATTGTACAATGTTGTGGATGAAACTTTGCACATATTGTTTCTCTTGTTGTTAGTGTGCATACCCTAGGGATGCAAGAGTAAGTGGTAACTATTAGGGCACACTAAGATGAGATTCCAGAAAAACCTCAAATGGTGAGAAGCTTGTGGAGGAGTGGGTGGCCCTGTTATAGTTGTGTTGAATGACATGCAAATAAGAGTACCGTGGTTTATTTTTAGCAAAGTAGCTGTGAAAAGAGTGGACTAGAGTTTGATTGACAACCTATGTTTGACCATCAATTTGGGGATGAAAGGCAGTGGAGAAATAGATTTGGCATCCTAGTGAAGACCATAGAGTATGCCAAAAAGTACTAAGGAAGTGGGAGCCATGATCTGAATTGATACTATTGGGTAAGCTGAAATGGGGCCACACATGATCGAAAAAGAGGTTGGTGGTTTACGCATCAGTTGTAGTTTTATGATAGGGAATGAAAAAATCCATCTTATAGAAGTGACACACTATGACCCAAATAACATCATGTTTGCGAAATGTGGTAGGGAGATCACTCATAAATTCCATGGAAATAGATTCCCATGTTCAAGAAGGAAGTGGTAGAGGTTGGTAAGGACCATGCAGAGGGCTAGATGGTGTACTTTGTGCACATAGGGAGAAAGTACAAATGAATTTTTCCACTTGTTTGGATAGTGCAGACTAGTAGAAATGACATTGAATATTGAGGATGGTTTTGGTTGTGCCCAAATTCCCACCGCAAGAAGATGCATGTTCTTCATTGATTAGAGTGAGATGGTCTTCATTTTGTGACACACATAGTTGATTGAGTTTGTAGAGACACCCATCACGGATCATGTAGTCCAGAAAGGGAGTCTGTTTGATGATAGTAGGTTGTTGCAAAACATGCCATACTTCATCGAAACATGAATCTATAGCATATATAACCTTCCATGTGTCATAATATGCACAACACACTTCTAAAATGTGTATAACTTTCATTGGGGGCCGACTTAACAAGTCTTCCATCTTATTGGAGGCCCCCTTCTTATATTTAATAACCAGGTGAAATTGTTGAAGATGCGACTCTCAATTTAAATGGCAGTGTTATTGCATCTTACTCTGGGAATTGATGAATATCAACGGATGATGTTCAATTTGCATGATGGTCTCTTTACACATAATTTAGTGGGGTCATTACTTGATTTCTTGTACACAACTATAAAATTCCTTGTCGTTTGTGTTGTAGTTGACTTTGGATTCTGCAAGAGTCACAAAGTGATACACTACCGAATGACCTCCCTGTTTAAGTACATCCCAAATGGTGAATTGAGAGGCATATATATTGATCTCAAAGGGATGATTCATGTCCAAAAATCATAGAACAAGGGATGAGAAAAATAATATTTTCAATTTCATAAAATGATTCTTAGCTTCAAGAGTCCACGGAAATTTAGCTTGATGTGGCAGTTGTTGCAAAGGGTGAGATAGCTCTGAGAAGTGGGAGACAAATTTCCTGTATAAATTGATGCCCCCCATAAAAAGTTTTAGTTCATACACATTTGACGGCGTTTTCCATTGTGCCAAATCCTGCACTCATGAGGGATATGGGTGCCAACCTTGGTTATCCACTATGAATCCCAAGTACTGGATGGAAGTTTGTCTAAATAAGGAATTATTTTACTTCACCTGCAACTTATGCTCATGCAACAATACAAGCACTCTATGCACATGCTACAAATGTTCTTTCCAAGAGATATCGATGATCAAAATATCAGCCAAATTAATGAAGGCAAACTTACCCAGGTGTGTTATGAATATGTAATTAATGAGGTGCATGAATGTGACTGGCACATTCGTCATCCCGAATGGCATTACCATCCACTTGAAAAGCCCAAATTTGATCTTGAAGATTATCTTACATGTGTCTGGCTTCTGCATGCACACTTGATGATACTCGGTTTTCTAGTCCATCTCAGTGAAGAAGAAATCCCCTTGTAGGTGGTCCTGCAAATCCTCGATTTGGGGAAGGAGACACTGGTTTTTAAAGGTGAATTTATTGATGGCACAATAGTCAATTATGAGACACCACTCATAAGTTTCTTTATTGGGGAGAATAAAGGCAAGGGACACACATGGCGATGATTAAGGCTTGATGTGGTTGGATTCCAGAAGTTGGCCAATTTGGTGTTCAATTTCAGAAGCTTCTTCTCGAGGAGCAAGGCGATAGGAAGGGGCATTGGGAAAGGATGCACCTAGTATGAGGTTGATGGAATGCTCAATAGAGAAAGGCGAGGGTAATATCATGGGCTGTGTGAATACATCGACAAATTCTTGGAGCAAGGGGATCATGTCCGAAGGTGTAGGAGTGGACAAATTATCGGTTTTCACAGGGTGCACTAAGCACAATGAGACACATTTATTGATATTGAGTTGATTCACTATTGCTTTGCCGATAAGTGACGAAGTAGGTTTAGGAGAAAAGGATGTGAGAGCATAGGTGTTCCCGTCAAATTGTAGATGATATTAGTGGTATTTGGCATGTAATATAGCATCTTAAGCCTATTGGTATGGGAGGTAAACTAATAAGTTTGCACAATCCATAGGGGAGGCATCACATGTGATTGTATTGTGAAACGTTCCAATGGCGAAGGTGACCGCACAACACCAAGAAATTGTGAGACAAAGGACACCCTTTTGTACCCAACCAAGTTGGCATGGGGCTGGATCCGAAGTAGTGGGTATTTGAGGGTGTTGTACCAAGTCCTATGAGGCGAGGTTCTTTTGGATGTCATTGTCCATAGTGAGGGTGGCCAATTCATATTTGATATGGAAATTTAGGGTGAAGAGAGCAAAAATAAATGTTCCTGGTTCATTGGAAGTCATTAAAATGAGGGATGGGTTTTCTTTAGTTGGTTTATCAAGTGAAAAAAATTATGGATTTGCAGGGGGGTCAGACAGAGCAATCTCGGCAAACAAAGTTTTGTTGGTGCGCAAAATCTTAAGGGCGTGACATTTGGCAGAAGAGTGAAAATTGGTTTTATGGAAAGAACACCAAGGTACATTACACGATGAGGCAATGGAGTACTGTGGGCTAGCTGATGGGAAAGTAGGCGAATTACCAAGAGTGGATGGTACGGCTTGAGCTTGAGGATAACAGAGTCGATGTGCCACCTTACATTCCATGAACAACGCCTGAAGAAAGTCCTTGTCCAAGGAAGGACTGTCAAACATATCTACTTCACAAAGAATACATAGCAATAAGCCATAATTGAACTTGACAATTGATACCTCTTCGGGATAGGTGATGTGAAGTTGGATGCGTAGTTTGCAAAAGATGTTGATGTATCCCTGGATGGTGTAATGTCACCTAGAATGCCATTTTTTTTTTTAAATTTACTCTTCGAGCAAGAATGTATCAATATAGTTACTATTGTCATTTGGTTAATCCTGCTTTCGTTCATCGGTTATTGATTCCAATATTTAATCGTCATGATGAATCATGATAGGGTAAAGGAAAATTTGAAGAAGTTCCTTTCCATGAGTCATTTTTTTGTAATTATGTCTATCATGATCACTATCGACCATCCTGGTAAAGACATCACCCAACTTCAAATATTGTTACCAAGATTTTATTCTTATTATAATTTTTGTATTCACTGTCACAATTGATTTCATAGATAATGTCGCAGGGATTTGTCGAAGATTCAAAAAAGGACTTATTAACCCTTCTATCACGCTCGGTATTTTCTTTTCTTCTCCTATTACTCAACTCTCATTTTCTTCCAGTTATATACATTAATTTTAATTGTAAGCTGGTGTTACATATTCAAAATATTATTCATTCCAAAGAGTTAATACCCTAATGGATTGTTCATTTAGAAATGGAAATATTTAATTAAAAAAAATATATTAGAAATTTTATATGTTGAACTCAATAGACTAAGAATCAATTCTTGTATGCATTGATGGATTACCTATGGCTTGACCTTAAGATATAATGTAGTGATACTAGCTCCATTGAACTAGAGCTCACACGATACCTTTGACATGATTTCAACTTCCAGTTATCAACGATCCTATAGCAACTTACACACCTACCATAAAATAAACTTTGAGTTCATTCCACTTACAACTCAGAGTGTGTCATATCATGCCAGATTCATTTGACACATTGAGTGTGCCATTCCTCTCAGTGAAAAATTCCATCAAACATTGTACTTTGTCTCTTATGCATTGGACTTCCATACTTCCCTCGTCATTCTATTGTGGAATGAGAAAAACTTTGGAGATATAACTCCATTTACAATGGTAGGGTTTTGACTCTCTGGTTCATATGATTATCACCGAGCTCCTGTCGATTGTCGATTTCAACACCTTAGTATGAGGTAATGGATTTTGGATTATCAGGTATAGTTGTTAGTTCATTTATCAATTCAAACCTTATTTATTCTTACAAAACGAAATTAACCTATATATTATTGTTTGCAGGGTGGTCGACCCTTGCATAGCGTGCACCCCCTTTCATATATGCCATCTGAGCGTAACCAAGTAACTTCATTTGGTTTATTTCTCATAGAAGCGAAGATAAGACCTCAAGCTCTCGGCTTGAGTAGAACACTTTCACCATTGTCCTTATATGTATACCCCACTGGGTTCGACTTCTTTGTTGGCTACAAAAGTAACAAGCTACAAGACATAGTTATTTTAAATATTTAGCTGTCCGTTGTTGATATGTAATTTTTATTCAAAACCTTGGGCTTAAAATCGCCACTCTATTTCTTTCTCTATGAAACTTTATTTATTTTCGGGATTGAAGTTTATCATGGCGTAAATACCTTTGACTATAGAGAGCCTAGGCTGCAATGACCTGTGCTCTCCTTTTATTGTCATGGTTTATCAAACCGTTCCCTTGTTTAATATGTCTCAATTCATTGTTTAATATAAGTGCATAATTTTATTACATGGATAAATTAGCAACATATGGCTTCCTTGCTCAATATTTTAAATGGTTTTATTCTTACTCTCGATATACCTGTACATATAAAAAAATGTATAATCTCTAGAGATTTTATTTGACAGTCAGGTTTTTATATAAATATATGAATATGGGTTTATTTTTCCCTTTAAACGTTCCTATAATTTCCTTTAAAGATAGCTAGGAAATAGTTATCTGTGTTATGCACAATATCA
This sequence comes from Picea abies, assembly GCA_900067695.1. Classification (NCBI taxonomy): domain Eukaryota; kingdom Viridiplantae; phylum Streptophyta; class Pinopsida; order Pinales; family Pinaceae; genus Picea; species Picea abies. The sequence continues at coordinate 16,723 of CBVK0101615888.1, forward strand.
ATGTAACTACTGCAATATGTTTTCATATTTTGCATTCAACATATATTAGTTTTTGTGATTGGCCACAAAATAGTTAATAATATCTTGCATAAGTTGCATAAGTATACAGATTCCTTAATAACATATTTTTCCTTTTTCCTTGAAATGTAGAAATAGAATATTGACAAATATAATATCCTATAGGTTATTCTATATTACTTCTGAGAAAACATAAAAAAAAATGTTTTTTGGGGTGGGTATAATTATTCCACTGATATTTTGCAATAAAAAGAAATTAGTTTTGTAAATCTAAATCATTCTACGAGTCTTGTTAAATTTTCCTTGTATTTCTTGTTGTAGAAATAGATTCAATATTCTTTCTGAAAGAAATATTAAGTTAGCATTATGTTATTCTCTATTATCAAATAATGTAAAAATAAAATAAATAAAATATAAAGACTGCATAGTTCTAGACTTTCTCCATAGTAAATATTATTACAAATTACTGCACTTGAATAGGTAATAACCAGAGTAATAGAAAGATAAAAAAAATTAAAAAACATATCTGAGTCTGCTTCAAGACCGGAAACAAATTGAGTAGAAAACCAGTTCCTTCCAACCATAGACTTGAACAACCAAGATCACTTTTTCCTGTCACCCCCGAGCCAAAATCTTTATTCTATATGGACTAAAAATTATATAACCTTTTTGCAGAGAAAAATACCATAGTTTGAGTATTTCTCAGAACCATCAAACTCAATTCCTTCTCACAAGTACTCAACAACGTCCTGCCTCCTCTATACTTTTCTCTTCTCCTTGTGTTACCAAGAAGAAAAATAATGATAAGCTTTCCTAGGTCTTTTTTCCAAGTTAGCCTCATCCCTAACCCTAGGGAATCTTCTTGGCATAACTTTGTGCTAGCTTGTTCCATCACATCCCACATCTCTAGAAGTAGGTGTACACTTCTCCTCATGGAAAATATTTACTCTAGTGGTTTTTATCCCTTTTCACTCTCCCATGGAATAGATATTTACTCTTTGTAACATGATTCTCTAATAATTTTTTTTATAGTAAAATAAAATAAATTAAAACAATATTTACAAAAATATTCTTCATCATTAAAGTTTATGCTGATATAATTTTTCAAATAAGTATTTTTCCAAATTTCACAACTTAACTATCAAAATTTAAAATATTCCAATGTTTATAAATGGAGGGACATTACAGACGGACTGATTGGAAAGTTGTCGGAGATGCAACCACCTCACAAGGATGTTATGGAAATATCCATAATCCTAGTGGATAGAAGGACTCTCTGAGATCCTAGTAGAATCCATCCCACGTCGTGATGTTTGTTGTCTATGTCTCAACCGGGTCTCTTATGTCGATCACCAAGGAATAATTCTCTAGCTGAGTGTCCCACCATGTCTGCACAATTCCCTTGAGTTGCAGACAGATGTTCTGAAGCTTCATGTATTCTATCATCTCGGGACATGTACATATGTATGTGGAAAGACTACAAAGGCACGACTCGACAATATCACCATTCATTTTGCTTGCAAACTTCAGTAATTGGAAGTGTGTATCGAGCTACATGGGTTTTGGAGATCGGTGTTGTTTTAGATGGATTATCTCTTGGAGAGCCATTGCTAATTATTGAATTGGAAAAGGAATCCTTTGTTGACAGATCTCTTTGCGGTGGTATAATTTTCATTCACTACGGATGTCGATCTGGCATTGAAAGTTGTGATAAGAATCATTGAACTACTGAACACACTGAAAATGCATTGGGTACCCTGAAGAGGGAGTGAGGGGGGTGGTGAAATATTAATTGGTTGGAATCCTTGAGGAGGGAACACTAAAATTATTGAGAAGGACGACTGGATCTAAGAAAAGAAAAATTGGTGGATAGTCTCTCTTCTTAATTTCATGGCTGAGTAGAGGTTGCCTTGGATCCAGGCTCTAATACCAATTGATCCACAATTATATATGCAAAATTAAAAATGCATCAACAGAGAAAGATTGACACACAAAATAAAACATTGCAAAATACCAAGATGTAGAGAATGAAAAAGAAAAATGTTGGGAGTGAGAAATAAAATGACCATCAACTATATTCAATAAAGAAGACACCCTTTTATCAGACTGTGTAATTTTATGTTTACACAACAACAAGAGACTTATTTCTTTATTTTTGCAACGCTTTGCACGGTGATACTGACAAGCCCTATTTACAATTATTACTGACTAACATAATTGACATGCTAATAGAAATTATGGAGTGCCCTATCTCACTAGAGTGATGAAGGATTTTTATTAATTATCTGGTTTACAGAACTGGCATGCTAATTGTTTATTAGGAAACACACTACTCAACTAGATTATGATGAACTTTTATATGTCTTGATTATGTCTTTCGAAGGAATATGGATGCCCTCTATGGTGGCCCATTGTTTCAATTTATGTAGAGACCTTTGACATAATTCATCTCTATCTTGAACACCCCCAAGGTACAAATACTATATATATAGAGGATGCATAATGGTCATAGTTTCTATCGTGGTATAATATATAGACTATATGATCCATATGTGGTCTACTTAAATGTCCTTATAATGAAGAATAAATCATCATATGCAAATTTCAATATGATTTGTTATTAATGTCTTTAATACGTGTATAAATTATTGAGTGGTTTTCTATCGATGTACTTATAACAAATATAATTCATTATCTGCAAAGTTGAAGATGATTTTCTATCAATGTCCTTAGGACAAGTATAAGTCATCATTTTCAAAGTAAAAGATGATTTTCTATCAATGTCCTTAGAACAAGTATGAATTTAATTTTTCTTCCCCATAGTACATCACATCAGTTCAAAGTTCCTATCATTTCATAATGTGTCAAACATACACCAACCTTGTAATGTGACAAACATAAACCCCAATAAATGGATCTTAATTTTGAAACATTAATATGACTAACCCTAATATGACTAAATCCAATATGACTAAACCCAATATGTCTAAACCTATAAATTCCTTACATGAACCTTGCAATGTGCAGATCATGACCATACCTCAGTATATGGTGAACTTTTTCCTTCATCACATTGTGATGAGAATTTCTCGGTGTTGCAACATGACAAACATTCTTCCATCCTTGCATTGTGACAATCACTTACCAACGACACAATATGTTGAACATCTCCCGACAACTCATTTTGATGAATATTTCCCAACATCGCAATATGTCTACCATCTCTTGACGTCGCATTGTGACAAACCTTTCCAAACATCGCAATGTCAAGAACCTTTTCCATTATGATTAAACCTATCAATTCCCTTACAAAAATCTAAAAATGTGATGCTCATGACCAAACCTCAGTATGTGACGAAATTTTTCCTTTGTCACCTTGTTATGAACATTTATCAATGTCGCAATATCACAAACATTCCCTGTGTCCTTATATTATCTCAATAACTTACCAATGTCACAATGTATCGAATGTTTCCCTACATCACATTGTGATGAATGTTTCCCAATGTTGCATTGTGACAAACATTTCCCAACATCACAATGTGACGAACATTTCCTATCATCATATTGTGAAAAACATTTCCCAGTGTCACAATGTGACGAACATTTCCTGATGTTTCATTCTGACGAGCATTTCCCAACATCACATTGTCATGAAAAATTTCCCAATGTCTCAATGTCACGAACATTTCCCAACGTCGCAATGTCATGAACATTGTCCAATGTCACAATGTGAAAAGCATTTCTCAATGTTGCAATGTCATGAACATTTCCCAACGTCGCAATGTCATGAAAATAGTGCAATGTCGCATTGTGACAAATATCTTTCAATGCCACACTATAACAAAACCAATTACTTAATCACCATGTTGAACTATAGGTAACTCAACATAGTCAACTATGTTGGAATAATGATTCATTTATCATATTTTAGATGTAATTGTTTTTAGTATTATTGTTATTTGTTATGTCTCAAAAGTATAATTAAGGTTAGGAAATATATTTGAGAGATTCATGGAGAGATTATTGAGAGATTGTAGGAGAAGATGATTTCTCGTAACATCTTCTCTCATTGTATAAATTCATGCTTTGGTAATGAGAAAGTTTGAGTTGAGTGTTCATTGTTATTGGGTTATTTGCTCCATTATTATGCTGGTGCATTTCTTCATTTGGTATCAGAGAGTCTTGTTGTGATGTTGAAGCAACCTTGACACTTCACATCCATGAAAAAGGAATTTGGATATTGCACAAGCCGTTTCAGTTTGTGCTTTCATTTTTCTAGCTCTTTGGAGGGTGAAGCAGGCCAATGTCATTAGAAAGTACCATTTTAAACCACTAATGGATATGAGAAAAGGATCTGATCGGACCTTGCAAGCGATCACACTGAACACCTATATAGTCCATATGAAATAGACCATTTGTTGAAGCGCTATATATGAATACTGAACTTTGGCTCTGACTGTAGATTTCCCTCTCTATATCTTCCTATCATCCTAACCGTTGATACTGCCTCTCATAAATTCCATGACGCAACTTGGAGTGTCAGTGTAGAGTTTGCAACTGGCTGGTTTATCGAAGTGTTTAGGTGGAGGCAGAGTAGCACGCTCGAACGTGCATGTGACTATGCGTATGAGTGGTATGAAATTTTTTCATTAATATTTGCATACAATTGAAGTACTCTTTCGTCGCAACATGCAAGAGAAATGGTTCAATTTTTCTAAATCCACCCCGTATTTGTTGCTATCTCGACGCATGTAGTTTGACTAAATTATTATGGTCAATGTTCATCGCAAGAGCAACGATTGTAGTTTGTCTGTCGCAAGAGAGACGACTTACCTAGCCTTAAAATTGACCGTTAAAAATGACCTAAAATAAATAGGTAAAAGAAGAAATATTTTTAGGTCTCGTTTGTTGCAATTGCGACGATAGTGACATAAAATTGGACTATAAATATTTGACGATTTAAATATGTTGCGACAATCTTGCTATAACAACGACGGTTTCGAAAGGGTATTTTTGTGCAGAAGAATGTCGCAGAATGTTGTTATAGGTGGGGAAGAAAGTAAAGCGGGTGAAAAGGGTGATGGTAGATGTTATTGCCCTTGTAAAAAATGTTGCCTCAGACGTCCCATAAGAATTTTAATGGCAACAACTACAAAACATTGTAGGAAAAATGGTCACATTGATGGTGGATCGAATGAATATCGTACCATGGTAATTAGCTATAAATTTATTATCTTTTTTTATTTTGTCAATTTTATATAAAAT
>CBVK0101615904.1:0-13792 GCA_900067695.1 Picea abies
ATATATATTCGCTCCCACAAAGTTTAGCATACATGCTAGAGACACTTCCAATGACTGCTAACATTGGTGGGGTCTGCTAGATTTGGTGGACCCGCCATATTTTTAAAGAGAAAATCATTCACAGGTTAATATTGGGCATTTCTGGGATGCCACATGTCGTCCGATGATTGAGCCATGTGGCACCCAATGATAATTCCACTTGTATGTTAGTGTTTCTTCTCCATCATTCCGTACCTTCAACGTGGTGCTTCCTAGGTGGTGCCATGTGGAGTCACCTGGGGTGCCACATGGCACTTTTCTACTGGTCCACATGGACCCCTAAAAATCGAGTCACCTGGGGTGCCACATGGCACTTTTCTACTGGTCCACATGGACCCCTAAAAATCCCATTAGTGGGTGACACGTGGAAGCCTATGGTGCTTCCATGTGGCATGCTAACGTCATCATCTCATATGATGATGTCACCATGCCATGTCAGCTGCTGACGTCAATAGTATGGATGATGATGTGGCCCCCTATTGGCTGGCTCTGTTTGACCGCAACTTTGACCACAAATATCTTTCAAACCATAACTCAGTTTGATGAGACATTTTCACTGTCAGAAATCTTGCAATGTGCTCTTCACGATCATGTCATTTCCACTAAGTTTTGGGAACTTTGAATTTTTTCCCTTTCACTAAGTTTTGGGAACTTTGAATTTTTTCCCTTTCTCTGTCTGTTGGAGCCATTTTGAGCATTATGAGTTATTTTTAGCCTTCTTTAGATCCTTTTTGGATCACATGGTCTAAGGCTGGGAGGATTGTGGAAGGTTTGCACACAGTTGGTGGTATTTATCAAAGATAAGTATCAAGTCCATAGTATTTCCACATGATTTTGGGAATTTGTCTAGAGTATTTGTATATTTTTATAAGTTCGTATAGAGTCCATAATTTTTCTATAGAATATCCCATCAGGTGGCTGGGGATGTCACATTATGTTCTTCGATCTTAGTAAGAGTGTTTTATGGAGTAGCATGGCTCGACCTGGGTAGCTGGGGATGTTACAAATTGGTATCAGAGATCCATTTTTCAACATTGAGCCTAGATGGGCCATAAGCTCAGCAGGTGTAGTAGTTTGAGAAAGACAGAGGAGGAAATAAATGATAGCGATCGTTGATATGGGCCACAATATTTGATCTCGCCCATTGGATCCTTTTGAGAGAAGACAAATCCGTCACATTTGTTGGATCTGGAGAAGGTACATGGTCGTTAAGCACCAAAATTCTTCAGACTTTACCACTCTGACTGGTTTAAGCCTTTTTGTCGTGAAAGAAGCAAAATCCATGAAGCTCTGAAGTCCTAGAATGAATATACACTATAGATCATGGGGAGAAGTGCTAGTTGTTGGATTTTTCCAAGGACATATTTGGGACGTTGGATCAAGCACAAACCAGGAGGAGAAGTGCTATGTAGAATGAGAGATATGGGCCATTGGATCTACACACCTAGGAACGCGAGCCGTATATCTCATGGTAGTCCAGAGTTTCAGCACTTCAGAAATTTTTTATAATGGTTGTGCGAAGTTGGGAAAGTCTTGAAGTCTAGTACTCTAGAGAAGATCCTGACTGTTCATCATTGAGGACACATGTCAGTGGATTAGCAAGTGTCCAGAAGTTCAACGGTCTGAAATATAATTGTTGAAAAGTGGTTTTGTGTAAAAAGGCTTGAATCCTTGAAGCCCAGAGTCAATCTCGAGCGTTTGTTGACGAGTGAGAATCAATCGAGGATATTCATCCTTCATCAATTCAACGTTCGATAGTTCAGGGGTTTGGAGGTGATCAACTGTGAGAACTCCTGAAACCCAGAGCTTTAGAGGAGATCCCAACCATTGGTTGCAGGAGGAGAAAGAGTCGTTGATCTCAGTTTCAATATTCAACAGTTCAAAGGTATTGTGCATTGGAGTTTTGGGAAGTCTTGAAGCCTGAAGCTCTGAAGTGCTGCAGTAACAATGCCCCAAAGAGCCAGTCCAGGAATTCGCCAATTTGACATTCAGGTTTTTTGAAGTGTGCTGGTGTGAAATCCTTGAAGCCCAGAGTCCCGAAGTCTCTAAGCATCGGAGTGACATGGCATGCCAAAGTCACCAAGGCTGACATGGACCCACTTTATGCATACCACGTGTCATCTTGTTACATGTTTTTCACTAAACTTTTGTACCAATTGGAACTTGACATGTTTCATTTTCGATTGGGCCACGTGTCATCTCCATATTTTTGACACGTAGCACCCTTGGTGTGTAGTTTCTAAGGAGACTCCAGAAGTTTGAAAGTTCAACATTTGGGAAAATTGGAGTATGTTGTTGCAAGAACCTCCGAAGCAGGAAGCTATGGAGAGCCTCTCTGGGAATTTGCTAGTCCGACATTCGGGGAACTTAGCGTGTTATGAGGTCCAAAATTTTGAAGCCCGAAGCAATAGAGAGTCAAAGTAATGAAACGCCAAAGCGCTAGTTTGATATTTTTCTAGTTCGACGTTTAGGAGAAGTGTGGTGTTATTCTAGCGAATCTCTTGAAGCTCTAAATCAATCGAGCCCCGAAGATCTGAAAAAGTATCGTTCAAGGGTTCGCCAATTCGACATTCGAGGGAATTGGAATGTGTTGAAGGAAAAACCTCTGAAGCCTGAATTTTTGAAGCCCCAAAGTCCTGAAGTTCCGGATAAACACCTTTCAGCTAAGCGCTTGGTCATAGCCCATGGCCATATGAGGTTTTGGCCAAAGTAAAGGGGGAAAGTGCCTAAATTTTGATTTTAAAGATAGAAAGGGGATTTGAGAAGGAGCCTATAGGTTTATGATTTGTACAGTCCTGCATTGGAGAGAAGTCACATAATCATGTGAACCTTAAGAGAGGATTCAACACAATATCCAAGAGCTAATTCATCTTCTAAAGAAGATCACCTATATAGGGATTTCCCTCACAGAAAGAACAATCTTCAAATGACCATAACTTTCTGCTCAAGACTCAGAATTGAGCATGGAAGTGGGCGTTCGAAATATTTTGGACAGTAGCATTTAATTATTCACTGAGAAAATTGATCTGGATAGTCAATTTTCAGGAAAATTAGAAGAAATAATTATGATGCATTATGGAACCAATAATGATTGAGACAGGGGAGAAAACACCATACAATTGCCTATTACATGTTGGGGTTGTGGGGGAGATCATATGTTTAGATATTGTCCTCGAAGGAGTGAAAAAGTGAGGATTGTTCACAATATACAACATGCTGAAACAATGGAGGACATGGGCATAAGTGTACTTAGGATCTATGTAGCCCTAGACAAAAAGAAAGTTGAGTTTCAATCACATATGATTGAAGTGTAAGGTAAGATCAAAAACCTAACTATTGCTATTTTAATTAATTCAAGGGCTAGTCAAAGTTATATAGATCCTAAGATGGTGGAAAGATTGCAATTGCTAAGAAACAAGCATGGAAAATATTGGTTGGTGAAGTTGGCTACATGAGTTAAAAGAAAAAATAATGAGATGGTTAAGGCATGTCCAATGGACATGAATGTATTGAGCACCAAGGCAGACTTGAACATCCTACATTTATGTTCCTATGACTGTCTAATTGGTATGATTTGGTTCGATCAACACCTTTCTATCCTAGATTTTCATAATAAGTCATTTACTTGCCTGGATGAAGAAGGGAACCTAAGGATAGTATAGGGAATTCCCAAGGCAGTAACTATAAGAGAAATTTCAGCATTGTCATTGAAGAAATGTTACAAAAAATGATGTCAAATATTTGCAGATCATATGGAAGAAATACCTAAGGATAAGGTGCCAAATATTAAAGATTATGTAGTCCTAAAGGAGTTTGATTATGTATTTAAAGATACACCAGGATTACCTCCTAAAAGAGGTATTGATTTCTCCGTCAATCTGATGTCCAGAGAAACCCTAGTATCCAAGACCCCTTACAGGATGAGTACACCAGATTTGAAGGAATTGCAAATGCAACTTGAAGAACTTCTGAAGAATCGATATATACACCGAAGTGTATCACCTTGGGGTGCCCCAATATTATTTGTAAAGAAAAAGGATGGTTTTATAGAATATGAAAGAGTTTGTACCTAGTATCAAGAATGAGTTGAGGAACTTGAGGAAATAATGTTATGTCAATAATATCCCACAAGATGATAAAAGGCTAAGACCGAAGAATGTTAATATATAAATCTAGGTGCAACCATGAATTTTTGGGAATCCACTACAAGAAATCCACTCATGTTAATCAGAGTGATCAATGGAATTTGGGTATAAGAGTAGATGATGTAGTGAATGATGCAATGAAATTCCATTCACTCTAAAGGAAGCTAATGTACATATAAGGAAGTATAGTGTGGGCATATGTTCTCTAAAATATTGATAGGTTAAAATGTTGTTTTTTTTATAAAGAGAAAGAAGAAGTATATTTGGAGATAAGATGTAGCATCTCCAAGGATTAGTCCTACAATTTGACAATAACACCTCCATTATGGTTATCAGAGTGGAGCAGTGGAAGCATGATTGTATGGAAAAACTTCAGAGGTGAAGCAATAAAGGTGTGAATATACTAAATAAGTGCCAACAGATGCATAAAAAAATGCATTATGTACATACTGGATCCAGAGGAATGCACTCAGGTTCTAAGGAAGGGTTTTCCCATATAGGGAAGAAAGATTCTAGGATGGATTCATGTCCTTGAACATCTGAGGATAATGGAAACAAGGTTTGTATGGGGGAAAACAATAAGGGACCATGAAGAAGAAAATGATTATATGCTTTGTATAGAATGCAAAAGAAATAAAATCTAAGGAGCATCTATATCAAGTGGAACAGAGCCATAAGTGACATTCCATGGGTGGAAAGTATCGCTGGAATATATGATGGAAAGAAAGAGAAATGCTAACTCATTCCAGATAACTCTATGCGGATGGAAAAGAAAACATTGTGTAGCATACCAACCTGATGAAAATGATTATGCAAGTCAGGTTGAAATCATATGGGTCAGGACAAGAGAAAGTAATAGTTCATTAAGAAAATCCAAGTTCTGATATGATCAATCAAGGAAAGGATAAATCAATTTTCTTCAATAAATAAATTGGTGTTAACTATCCAAGGTTAATCTGAGAGAATGAATGGAAATGTAATTTGGTCATGTAGGATTTTGATTAGAGGGATCCAAGTAATAGTGGAACGCTGAAAATTAATATAAGCATAATATATGGATACAAGTGTGAAAAGTAGATAATAAATATTCTAGCATGGAGATATCAAGTCAAGAAGAACTTCAAAAAGAAATTATTTTCTAAAGAGGAATCAATAAGGAACCATGAAGAATAAAATGGTTATATGCTTGCTATATAATGCAAAGGAGATGGTACCTAACAAGAATCCATCTCAAGTGGCATAGAGCCATGAGTGAGATTCCCAGAGGTTGGAAGTATCATTGGAAATTATGATGAAAAATTAAAAGCATTGTTAATTACTTCCAGATAATTCTATGCTGCTAGAGAAGAAGGCATATGGGCATCCTTATAGTATGCTAGAGATTGGATATGCAAGTCAAGTTTGAGGCTAGGTGGCTAAGAAAAGAGAAGAGAATGGTGCAAGAAACCACAGGTGCTAAAGTATTCAACCAAGAAAGGGCTGAAGTAGTTCAATTCCAAAAAGTAAATGGATGTTGAAGATCCAAAGTCTATAAGATAGCATGATTGGAAATATAGTTTGTCCAAGTGTGAGTTGGGTTAGATGGATCCAGGAAATAAATGAATACGAGAAGAAATGAAGACTTCTGGGAAAAACATATGGTACCTAACAAGAATGCAAAAGAGATGGTGCAAGAGACCACAAGTGCTAAAGTCTTCAACCAAGAAAGGGCCGAAGTAGTTCAATTCCGAAAAGTAAATGGATGTCGAAGATCCAAAGTCTATAAGATAGCATGATTGGAAATATAATTTGTCCAAGTGTGAGTTGGGTTAGATGGATCCAAGAAATAAACGAATCCAAGAAGAAATGAAGACTTCTGGGAACAAAAAAGAAAAGTGATACAAGGAGAAATAGGAAAGAGATAATTCTTGCATCTTTGCAAGTGTTGCTAATGATGTTGTTGCATATGGAAGGAAGCAACAAAAAGGCTGAAGTGTTTTATAAGACTAGTAAAAGAGGCATGGGAGCTTATACTATCATCGGGTAATTAGGAAACATCAAATTCATTTAATGGCATCTATGTAGGTATGAGTTTATGAACTCTTATTACATAACTAATGAAAGGAATTTAGGTAAGAATTTCCTCAGCCAAATTTATTTATAAAATCACCTTATTATTTTAGCGGAATGCATTAGTGTGAATAAAATACCACTAGGTGTGGTAAAGGTTGGAGGCCTGTAATAATTATAAAATATATTTAGCTTTTTGGAGGCCTGTAAAATATATGAGATAATAACCAAAGTAATAAAATGTATGAACCTGTTATAGGAATGGATGTTAGAAAATCTAGTCATGTATGAGACCATGATATGGTTTATTATGGCAACATATGGTTATGGAAAGGCTATGTACCACATAATATCCACTTAACTTCCTACCTTTAAATAATACTTGGACTGCAACCTTTTTTCTAACACTAATGAACACCACATAATTATATTATTGGTGTAGTGTTCAGGTCAAAAAGGAAGGCATCCAAATAATTGAGAAGAAAATAGGAAGTGTATGGACCATACTTCCAATTTACCAATGGTGAGATACATGACTTAGATATAGAGAATTCTAAAAATCAATGCAAAGGTGCATTGAATATATATGCATTGAGAGTTGCACTCATGCATAGTAAGTAGTAGAGTTGCACTTATGCATGATTTAATCGTTATGCTTGAATGCATTTTTTGTAAATGCATGCATATATGTTATATAATGGAAATAATTATACTAATGGATGAAATGTTACTAACTCATGGAGTTGAGAAAATTTTAGGAGTTGTTAAACCTTGCAACAACAAATTTGCAAGTCAAGTAGTCACATGAGTATTGACTACAGAAAATTTTTAGTTCAAAAAATGGAGTAATGAACTTACTGGTATTAATTGTGAACATACATATGCATAGAATGATAAATTCATTCTATTGAATGAATTATTAGATGGTTGTTATTGAATTGTTAGGTGTAGACAATTCTAAAAACAAATTTTAAGGTTTTGTTACATATTGCAATGAAAGTATAATGTATAGGAAATATTGATAATATGTTGGTTGAATTCCATATGGAAGCATTGTAGGGAAAGCAGTATTCAATATGGTGCTTGCTGGAATCCATAAGGAAGATTGCATCCTACTATTGCAACAAACATGAACAATTATGAGATAAAATTTCATATTTTGGGGAAAAGTTGAATTCATTATGAAATAAGTTTGAGTTTCTAAATAATTTTTTATGATGTTCTCTCATAATAAATGTATGTGTGTGATACAGATGAGATAATATTGATTAAATTTGGAATGCTCGAGAAAAACAACTAATGTTGGAGACACTGGAGCCTTATAAATGCAAAACCTTGGTGGGGTTCTAATAATGAGTTGGCATTCTCCTAGTGTGTGAAAGCCTTGGAAAGATGGATCATTGAAGGACTATGTAGTAGTGAAGGGATACTTGAGCCTAAAAGGGTGAGTGCAATAAGGAAGAGGCAACTCAAAAGTGCTTATGGCATGGTAGTTGTCATAACGAGGGTGTGTCAAATGGAACAGTGAGCTGAAATTCTTTTTTGAAGCAGCTGTATGGAATGGAGAAAATGACTTCCAGCTATAGTATGAATACATGAATTGGTTCTTGAACGAAGAGCACCAGGTGGATAAGAAGCTTCCAATAACAAGGGCTCCAAGATTTTTGAATAATTTTGAATTGTACATGGTTTATAATACACTAAGGATAGTTCATAAATAAGGGGAGGTGAATGTAATACCCCTAGGATGAACCCCAATTGTAAATGTGAATGTAAATATGTTTTATAGGTTGGTGAGCCAGGTTATTATAAGCCAGAAGGATTATGTGATTATTAGGCCAGAGAGCCTAGATGTTAAAGGCTAGTGAGCCTATTTTTGTATATGTAAACACTCATATCATTAATGAGCCTATTTTTGTATATGTAAACACTCATATCATTAATAAAATACATCATTGTGTGTATACAAACCACAATAAAGAGTATGGGGGACTAAACTCCACTAGGAAGGGAAAGGAGGGGGCTAAGAGCCTAGAAAGGGGGCTAAGATAGAGGGCTTATTACCAAAGGAATATTATAATATATTACTAAAGACTAAGGTATGGACATAAACTATGTTATCCTAGGTTCCTATGGGAAGGGAAAAAATTACAAGTGGAGCCCATGAAGCTTCATGAAGACAAGTGTCCAATTTGGGACATGCATATAAAGGGCTTGGGCTTAGTACACAGGCCATTCATTCTTCCATTTGATGCAACCATTCTCTCCATCATTCAAACCTCTCCATGCATCACACACACCTCCAGTAGTAACCCGTACTTCTTGTTATGAGTAGATCCATGTACCTTACCTGGGAGAGTATTGTACCTTTATGTCACTAGTAGCACACCTGTACCCTTCCTTTTAGGAGCACCGCATCTGTACCTGACCTGATTTTTGCTACTGCCATCACCTGGACTTTACCATGAACATTGTTGTTTCCTTCACCTGTACTTGGTTGGCTTAAGTGCTGGACTGAAGAAGTGGGTTGTCGGGCCTGTGGATTGAAGAGGTAGGTTGTCAAGCCTGTGGATTGAAGAGGTGGGTTTTTAGGCTTGTGGATTGAAGATGAGGGTTGTCAGGCCCATGGATTGAATAGGTAGGTTATCAGGACCATGATAAAATCTTTCTAGGTGAGAGAATTGTTGGGAATTGATTTCTTGAGGGAGACCAACTACAGCTACAGTGCTCTGAGACTTCTTGTCTGACTTGTTGTTGAAGCCCTGGAAGGGAAGTGGGGTAGTCGAAGGACTGTTGAGCAGATAATGAAGCCCTGGAAGGGAAGTGGGGTAGTCGAAGGACTGTTGAGCAGATAATGGGCATACTTTTTGGGGTGGTATAGGCATGTGGGGAATGAGAGAATGTAGGTTGTTAGTTTGATTTGGCACTTAACAGAGTTGATCCTGATATCTGAGACATATTAGCCTAGTTAGGAATCCCTTTACCTAGGTGGAGTTTAGTCCCAACTCAGTGGTGACCCACTGTTGAGAGTTATGACCAGCATGGTCTAAGGCTAGGAGGATCGTGGAATGTCTGCATGTAGTTGGTGGTCTTCTATAAAAGATAAGTATCAATTGTGTGTTGATTTACATGTTGTGTATTTATACATGTGTTTCTATTTATGGGTTTTACCTGTGTATGTTGCATGTATATTTTTACTGTTATTTCTGCATGATTCTAGGAATTTGTCTAGAGTATTTGTATATGTTTATTATGTTTATAAGTTTGTATGCAGTCCATAATTGGAGTATGTTGTTGCAATAACCTATGAAGTGTGAAGCTCTGGAGAGCCTCTCTGGAAGTTCGCTAGTTTAATGTTCGAGGAACTTAGCATGTTGTGTGGTCCAAACTTTCGAAGCCCAAAGCAGCGGAGCGCCGAAGTAAAGAAACGTCGAAGCATTAGTCTGGGAGTTCTCTAGTTCAATGTTCAAGAGAAGTGTGGTGTTATGTTAGCAAGTATCCCAAAGCTCCAAAGCACCGGAGCCCCGAAGCTCCGAAGAAGTATCGTTCAAGAGTTCACCAATTCGACATTTGGGGGAATTGGGATGTGTTGAAGGAGAAACCTATGAAGCCCAAAGTTATGGATCCCTAAATTCCCAAAGCTCGAGATAAATGCCTTACAACTAAGCGCTTGGTCATAGCCCATGGTCGTATGATATTTTGGTTGAAGTAAAGGGTGCTAGTGCCCAATTTTTTATTTTAAAGATAGGAATAGGATTTGAGAATGAGCCCACGAGTTTCTAATTTGTACATACCTGCATTAGAGAGAAATCACAGGGGCTTGTGAACCTTACGAGAGGATTCAAAACAATATCCAAGAGCTAATTCAACTTTTCAAGAAGATCACCTATATAGGGATTTCCCTCATATAAAGGACAATGTTCAAATGACCATAAATTTCTGGTCAAGACTCATAATTGAGCATGGAAGCAGGCATTGGAGATATCTTGGAAAGTAGAATATAATTATTCACTTAGAAAATTAATCTGTATAGTCAAATTTCAGGAAAATCAGAAGAAATAATTCTAATGCATTATGGAACCCAGAATGATTGAGACAGGGGAGAAAGACCAAGACAACCACCTATTAAATGTTGGGCTTGTGGGGGAGATCATATGTTTAGAGATTGTCCTTTGCAGGGGTGAAAAAGTGAGGACTATATATAGTATAAAACAAGTTGAAATAGTGGAGGACATGGGCATAAGTGTACCTAGGATATATATCCTAAGATGGTGGAAAGATTGCAATTGCTAAGAAACAAGCATGGAAAAACTTGGTTGGTACAACTGTCTACATGAGCTAAAACAAAAATTAATGATATGGTTAAGGCATGTTTGATGGACATGAATGTACTGAGCACCAAGGAAAACTTTAACATCCTACCTTTAGGTTCCTATGATTGTCTAATTGGTATGATTTGGTTGGACCAATACCTTTATAAATTAGACTATCATAATAAGGCATTTACTTGTCTGGAAGAAGAACGGAACCTAAGGATAGCACAGAGAATTCCCATAGCAGTAACTTTCAGAGAAATTTTAGCATTACCGTTGAAGAAATATTGCATAAAAGGATGTTAAATATTTTTAGCTCATATGGAAGAAACACCTAAGGATAAGGTGTCAAATATTGAAGATTATGTATTACTAAAGGAGTTTGATGATGTATTTAAAGAAACACTAGGATTACCTCCTAAAAGAGGTATTGATTTCTCCATCAATCTGATGTCTGGAGAAACCCCAATATCCAAGACTCCTTATAGGATGAGTACACCAGAATTGAAGGAATTGCAAATGCAACTTGAAGAGATTATGAATAAGGGATATATATGCCCAAGTGTGTCACCTTGGGGTGCCCCAATATTATTTATAAAGAAAAATGATAGTTTTATAGAATATGAAAGAGTCTGGACTTGGTATCAAGATGAACTGAGGAAATTGAGGACATAATGTTACGTCAAGAATATCCTACAGGATGATCAAAGGCCAAGACTTAAGAATGTTAAGATATAAATCTAGGTGCAACCATGAAGTTTTGGGAATCCACTACAAGAAATCCACTCATGTTAATCAAAGTGCTCAATAGAATTTGGGTATAAGAGTAGATCATGTAGTGAATGATGTAGTGAAAGTCCATTCACTCTAAAGGATGCCAATGTATAGATAATGAAGTATAGTGTGGGCATATCTGCTCTAAAATATTGATAGGTTAAACTTTTATTTTTATGATAAAGAGAAACAAGGAGTATATTTGGAGATCAGATGTAGCATCTCCAAGGATCAGTCCTATAGTTTGGAGATAACACCTCCATTATGGTTATCAAAGTGGATTAGTGGAAGCATGGTTTTATGGAAAAACTTCATAGGTGAAGCAATAAATGTGTGAACATACTAAAGAAGTGCCAATAGATGCATAAACAAATGTATTATATATAGATTGGATCCAGAGGAATGCAATCAGGTTCTAAGGAATGGTTTTCCCATATGGTGAAGAAAGATTATAGTATGTATTCATATCCTTGAACATCTTAGGATAATGGAAACAAGGTTTCTAAAGGGGAAAAAAATAAGGGACTATGAAGAAGAAAATTATTATATGCTTGGTATAGAATGAAAAATAAATCACTTCTAAGGAGAATCTATATCAAGTGGAACAGATCCATAAGTGACATTCCATGGGTGGAAAGTATCACTGGAGTCTATGATGGCAAGTAACAGAAATTCTATCTCATTCCAGATAACTCTATGTAGCTGGAAAAGAAGACATTGTGTAGCATAGAAACATGTTGAAAATGATTATGCAAGTCAGGTTGAAATCATATGGGTGAAGATAGGATAAAGAAATAGTTCATCAAGCAAATCCAAGTGTTGATATTATCAGTCAAGGAAAGGCTAAATCAATTTTCTTCAATAAATAAATTGGTGTTAAATATCCAAGGTTAATCCAAGAGCATGACTAGAAATGTAATTTGTTCATGTAGGAGTTGGACCAGAGGGATATAAGTAATAGTGGAATGATGAAAATTAATATCGACATAATATATGGATACAAGTGTGCAAAGTAGATAAGAAATATTCTAGCATGGAGATATAAAGTCAAGAAGAACTTCAAAAAGAAATGAATTTCTGAATAGGAATCAATAAGGAACCATGAAGAAGAAAATGGTTCTATGCTTGCTATAGAATGAAAAAGAGATGGTACTTGATAAGAATCCATCTCAAGTGGCATAGATCCATGAGTGACATTCCCGGAGGTTGGAAGTATCATTGGAAATTATGATGAAAAATTAAAAGCATTGTTAATTACTTCCAGTTAATTCTATGCAGCTGGAGAAGAAGGCATATGGGCATCCTTATAGTATGCTAGAGATTGGATACCCAAGTCAAGTTTGAGGCTAGGTGGCTTAGAAAAGAGAAGAGAATGGTGCAAGAAACCACAAGTGCTAAAGTATTCAACCAAGAAAGGGCTGAAGTAGTTCAGTTCCAAAAAGTAAATGGATGCCAAAGATCCAAAGTCTATAAGACAACATGATTAGAAATATAATGTTTCCAAGTGTGAGTTGGGTTAGATGGATCCAGGAAATAAATGAATACGAGAAGAAATGAAGACTTCTGGGAACAACAAAGAAAATTGATATAGGGATAAAGAGAAAATAGAGAATTATTGCATGTTTGCAAGTGCTGCTAATGATGTTGTTGCATATGGAAGGAAGCAACATAAAGCTGAAGTGTTGATTATAAGATTGGTAAAAGAGGCATGGGAGATTCTACTATCATCAACTAATCAGGTAGCATCAAATTCATTTAATGGAAGCTATGCAGGTATGAGCTTTTGAACTCTTATTACATAACTGGTGCAGGGAATTTAGGTAAGCATTTCCTCGACAAGATTTATTTATAAAATCACCTTATTATTTTAGTGGAATGAATTATTGTGAATAAAATACCACTAGGTGTGGTAAATGATGGAGGTCTATAATAATTATAAAATCTTTTTATCTTTTGAATGCACACACTAACATCGTGGCATGTCATGTTAATTGGGTATGGGCTAATAACCAAAGCAATAAAATGTATGAACCTGTTATAGGAATGGATGTCAGAAAAGTTAGTCATGTATGAGACCATGATCTTCTTGGTTATGGAAAGATATGATTATGGAAAGGATGTACACCACATAATTATCCAATGAAATTCCTAGCTTTAAATAATACTTGGACTACAACTTTTTTTCTAACACTAATGAAGACCACATAATTATATTCTTGGTGTAGTCTTCAGGTCGAAAAGGAAGGCATCCAAATAATTGAGAAGAAAATAAGAAGTGTATGGAGAATGTGTCAAGGCATTGGCCAGACTTCCAATTTTCCAATGGTGAGATACATGACTTAGATATAGAGCAGTCTGAAAATCAATGCAAAGGTGCATTGAATAGATATGCATTGAGAGTTGCACTCATGCATAGTAAGTAGTAGAGTTGCACTTATGCATGATAGAATTGTTATGCTTGAATGCATTTTT